>BSBK01002700.1:202500-390000 GCA_027943335.1 Chamaecyparis obtusa
ATGGGATGATATACTAGGATATTGACCTTCCCAATGGATCCAAACTCTGGGAAAACATCTACAAATGCAAAACCATGCTCTCTAAGGGTGTCTTCTGGCAACTTGGGGATGGAAGATCCATCTGATCCTAGCATGACTCATGGATCAAGAATTTCACTACCCTGGGTGGTAGGTTTGGCCCCCTCATGGCCTACCTCAGGCCTCTCCCTGGTAAAATAACTATCAACTACATGTCTAAAGGTAGATGGAAGGATATAGCTATTCTAGTTAGGGACATACTAGAATTAGAAAACTTGACTAATGAGCTTATGGAAATATTGGGGAATGTCAGGATTCCTAGAATTGCTAGTCAAGACTCCATCATTTGGGCCCCCACCCAAGTGGGAACCTTCTTGGTCAAGATTTCTTACAACCTACTTCTGAAGGAGGAGAATAACCTGAGAGATTGGAATAAGGTGTGGATCCCCCACCTTACACCAAAAATTAATTTCTTTTGGTGGACGCTTATGCATGGTAAAGTCTTAACTCATGAAAACATCATAAGAAGAGGGTTCTCCTTGGCCTGCGAATGTGTCCTCTACAAAAAGGGGGAGGAAACTGTGAACCACATATTCATACACTATGAATACTCTACTAGTATTTGGCAGGGGGCTATTGGAAAATTAGGAATCTGCTGGGTCCAGGGAGATGATGTCCACCGGTTCACTAGTTGGTGATCCTCCTCCAATCACCCTCTCCTCCAACTTCTATGGTGTCTTCTTCCCCCACACATCTACTAGACTATATGGAAAGAAAGAAACAACAAGATCTTCACGGAGTCTAATTCACTACCTGAGGCCTCTCTTCATCTAGGCATCAAGCTCCTATGTGAGAATATTGGCTCGGCTAACTGGAAACTCCCCTTGGCACACCCCTCAGCCTAAGAGATCAAAATGGCTGGCAATTGGAACTTTTTGATAGGCTTCATGAGGTTCAACAACTCCACATTGATGGCTCGGAATGGTACTCGATGGGTTGCCTCACCCATTGGATGGATCAAATTAAACTTTGATGGGGTGGTGAATAATCTTACCTAGGGTGGAGGTGGAGTGCTAAGAGACCACAATGGTGCTTTCCTTTTAGCTTATGTTGGGTCACTCAAAAATAGTACTGTCAATCAAGCTGAAGGCATGACTCTTCTATAGGTTATAAAATTTTCCATCTCCAAGAATATTAGGCTATTGATGATTGAGGGGGATTCCAAAGTTATTGTGGAGGCTGTCAAACGAAGGTCAAACACAAGGTGGTGGGTGAACACCATAATAGTGGAAATTTAGGACATTCTCAACAACCTCCAAAACACAACCATTTCCCATACCTACAAGGAAGGTAATGCAGTGGTGGATTCTATGGCTATCATTTGGTTTAAGTAAGCTAGGCTGGTTAAATGGGAGGAGGTCAGTGAGCTACCAAAGGAGACCCGATGACTAATCGAGTGGGAAAAATATGACACCAACAATGTTTAAAATGAGTCATGTTGTCACCAATATTGCTAAGGGCCCCACCTTGATTACGTGTTGGCTTAACATAATGATTATATTCATTATGACTATGTATGTGCAAAATATTAAAAGGGTTCATAATTTCCTTTTGCGTGATTATGTGTGGAAGGATAGTTGTCTGCATCAGTAGGTTATTTTGATTACCAAGGATACTAATGGTAATAATGGCTTAATTTCTAACAATTATTACACCTGGAGATCCACTGGATTTTGCTGTACGGGGCTCGACTACCCAAAAATCACCTAGCCCCTACCATTTATGAACAAAATTCTCATAAAATATTTAACTCAAAAAACCCTATTTTATGCCTTGGTTTGCAAAGCTTGGCTCTTTTATCTTGAAAAGAATTTTGCAGTGGATACTAGTCTGGTCAATATGGGTGGAAAAACTTTGTGCATAGAGCTGGATAAAATTGATGTGGATTTCACCTCTGACCCACTGGTTATTCACTACTACAAAGATAGTGGCATCTGGGGTTTCATGGAAAGAATAAAGGGAGGCCACGGTGAGCAAATATCCAAGCAATTTGTGTCCTCATGGGACAAGAGGAAGGTATCAGTTGGGGCATACACTTTCAAATTAATGAGGAGGTCATTGATAAATTGATGGGGCTATCAACTAAGGGTAGAAAGTATAAGAAAACTAGCTAGATGTTGAACATTACCAGTCTTAATTAGTTCTTCAGACAGAGAGAAAAGCCTATGAAAAAGTTTGGGGGATTCAACCTCGAGCTGCTCCCTGAGTTCTGGCCTAAGGTGTGTCAAGAATATGGACCTCATTTCCATCCTATTCTACCTCCTCCACTTGCTGGAAAGTAACATCCTGGATATTAAAGAGAATAAGAATCATGAGAAGCTGATTCCCATCCTTCACCAAGGACTCTTTCTCTATCTGTACAACTTCCATAAAGTCATTTTCCCTCTACCCCAACCCCCACTTATTATTAAGGATGTCACCCAAGATGCTTCTCCTTTGAGAGCCAATAACCCCTCTCAATCCCCCTCCCAGTCCATCCAAGAGACTAACCTTGTGCCGTAGGATGGTAAAGGCCACAAGAGATGTGTGAGAAACCCCTTTAAAAGGGTAGAGGATTTTGAGGAGTCCCATGTCTCTGAGTCCATGGAAGCTAAGGATAATAAGGTGGTTGATAGCACCCTTGAAGCTGAGAGGAAGCCCAAATAAATGAGGAAATCAGGCACCCAGGTGGAGTCAAAAGCTGATTTGGGGGGTAATGTCCGGTGTTCCAATAGAATTGCCAACAAGAAATGCAAAAGAAGACTCAAGGAAATGGCCTCTGAGGACAAGTCTTGTTCATAGGATATGGACACCTCTACCTCATTTGTCTTGATTGAGGGCTCCTTGACTAAACACTTGAGCTCGCACAAGTCTGGCAGTGTTCCCCCTTTGAATTCCTTATCGGTGATGGATGATATTCCTCGTAGCAATACCCCGCCCCCGCCCTCTCCCCACACTTAGCAGGCCAACTCCCCTCATGTTGAGCATGCTACCATGAAAATGGCTAAGAATGATAGGTTTAAAGGCTCCCTTAAGCAGAAGTTCAATGAGCTAGATAATGAGATCCTTGGCCTCAAACAGAACATGAGAGAAATCAAAGCCCACATCACTAACTTGAACAAATTTGCACTCAAAGTTATGCATGAGTTGGTTGTGACCCTGTGCAATGTGCAGGAGAAGATGGCTGGTGGTAAATTGGAAGTTGATGAGGCTAATAGAGACCTCTTCCTGTTTCTACGGGAAGAGTGGGCCGCTACCCTGACGTCTAAGCATCTGGGTGAGAGATCATAACTACAGCTAGCGCCATGAGGTTTTTGTTCTGGTTCAGGCCTATGGGCCCCAGGTTTCATAATTTGCTTTCCTATTTTATGGTTAAGTTTTTAAGACTCTTGATTAGCCCTGTGTGGTAGGTTACTGTTAATATGTTTTTAACTTTCTGGTTAAGCTACTCTGGATAGATATTTTGATAAGGACCTTTAAGTTTGTTTTTGATAGAGGCAGACTAGACATGTATTTTCTGTTGACTTTCTATTGATTATCTATTGTGAGACTAGTGCTATTAATATGTTGTTAATGTGCTTCTAGTCTTTTTTTTCCATGGGCCAGCACCCTCTTGCTGCTTTTTCTATTAAAAACATTATGTTTTGGGTTAATATGCCATGGCTGCATATTAATCTTTTGTATAATTGTAAAATGAATAGAAACATGGGTTTGTATTATTACATATATCCATCTCTTTATTTTTGTAGGGGTATGGGGATGATGGTTATCTCTATCTAAATGAATTTGGGTTTTTTTGATGGGTTGGGGGTTTGGATTATTGCATATATCTATCCCTTTATTTTTGTGGGGATATCAGGATGATGGCTATCTCTATCTAAATGTATTGGGGTTTTTGATGGGCTTTGTAGTTAGGCTCAGGAAGATAAGGAAAACTTACAGATATGTCTGGTTTTTGTATTATGGGTAACAAACAGAGTTTTTCTTTACTGGTTCTTTTCTCTAAGAGCCCTTTTTTGAACCAGTTTTATTAATATTAATATAAATATCAAAATTTTACCAAAAAAGAAGACATTATGTTTCGGTATTAAAATATAGAATTTTAAATTGATTATTATTAACATTATAACTTTAAAATGGGTAAAAACTTTGTAAACCTAGGTTTCACATAGGAATGTTTTTATGATCCTATTTCTAAACATTTTAACATTTTCTTGAGATTTGATATTTTCATATTTAAAATTTAATATTTATGTCTAAATGAATATTATTATTGTTTTTAATATAACATTCGTTGTAAAATTTAATATTTAATTTGTTTATATTATTTTAATAATTAATGGGTTATTTGGGGGAAATTATTTAATGTCCAAGATTGGACTGAGATAAATATTTCTCCCTTAGCATTAAGGTTAAATTTTATATTAATGTTTTAAATGGCTATTTTAATACCCTTAAATTATATAATTGAAATTAATTAATAAACCTTGGTAACTTTCTATCTTAAGTAAAAATATAATATTTTGTAATCAAATATTTGAATATTATTATTTTAATGGGAACAATTTTATAACCCTAGTTTTTGCATAGGGTTATTATCTTCATCTTATTTTATCATTTTATTTGTTGATGTTATTTTTTCATTTTTTAACCTATTTAGTAACCTGGTTCACGATAGGAACCAGTAGGGTTACTAATGTGATTGATTTAATCATTTATTTCATTTAACCCTTTTGGGTGTGTTGACCCAACCTTTGAATTTTTACTATTATCTAAGTTTTAATTCGATATATATGTTTTCAGTGTTAGGATGAATTTGGGGAGATAGACATATTTTTACCCAATATTTTCCATCGATGCCAAATGGGGACTTTGTTATCATTGTGATGGATTTTGGTGAGTGGTCACAGGTAATTGTGATTTTGGTTTTCAGTGATGAAAAACTAGTTGTATCAGATGATTAGGGAAATAACTAAGGTAATTGTTCAATCGATAAGAAGGAATTAGCTAAGTAAAATGAGCGGTGTACAAGAATAATAGCTATAAATAAAGATTTTAGTATTGGTAATGTTTGAGAAGGAATTAAGTGGAGCGGTCTTAGACATAGCATGGAAATACTCATAAACTTTATGGTTGTGACCACAACTCATTTGGATGCTCTGCGTGCATTCTTTTCAATGGAAAAAGAGGTCACAGGTTAAAGAGTCTAAGTTCATGAGCTACCAGCAGTAGATCTTTGATCAATGATTGATATGGATGTTGTGGTGAATATAGTTATTATGGTGACATGTCTTAGATGATAAGGATTTGATGAGCTTTCATTTATATGCTTCACTAAAGCATGAAGGGATGATCGTAGGAGATGTTTGGGATAGTTAAAAGGTATTTGACTATTCTTAGGAATATCACATGCAAACCTCATGATTGATTGAGGTGGTGATAGAAAACATTTTACTACATTGATATATGTGTTTAGGCAAGATGTATTTGATTAGGTAGATTAAAAGATGAATTTTGGTGAAGGTTAAGGTGGTACTAGTTAAGTACTTATAGGGTACTACTCTTATTGAGAAGGATCATGAAATAAGTTGTTGTTGGTTGATTATATGAAGTGAAATTCATGTTTTCTAGGGTTGCAATCAAGATTTTGAGTAGAGGTAGATTAAAGAGTAGTAACAAAGAGAAGAGAATAGGTTGGATCTGACAGGAAAGGAGTGCTACATCCATATCATTACTTGTTATTCCCTAGTATTTTCAACATCCCTTAAACGAGTGGACTCATAGAAAGATTATTATATCCTCTAGCAAGGTAGATCTTGATAGATTTCATTATACTCCTAATAGTGTAGTAGTCACTCCTAACAGGGTGAACCCTTAGAAAGGGGATTTTTAGTACTTAACAAGGAAAACCTTTTGTGAAGAGATCATGGGTATCATCCCCACCATGGTTTTCTCCCTCTAGCTAAGGGTTCCACATGAAAAATTAATGTATTATGTGTGATTCATGTGTGGATGTTTGATGTTAATTACTTCTTTTCATTGCATAAATTATATTTTTTTTTTCATTTGGAAGTTGTTGCTAAATTTTATCAAACTTGTGATTGAATAAGTAGGTTACCTATTTGAATTGATTCAACCCCCCCTCCCCTCTCAATACTATCTACTACTAACAATTGGTATTGAATAACTAGTCCTCTTGGTGATAAACCTAACATCTTGAGGAAAAGATCCACAATCATGGAGAATTATAGGTATGAGAACTAAATTAAAGATGTAGACAAGAAGATCAATGAGCTATAGGAAAAGTTGAAGAAGTCACTTTCCATAAGAAGAAAACTTATTGAGAAATTGAGTGAAATCCATAATTACATTGATCAACTATTTGAAGGTAGTATGTCTTAATAATATGAGGAAGCAATAGAAAATTTTATGGATAAGAACACCAGACTTAGATAAGAAGTGGAAAATCTGAAAAGAGAAATTGAAATTCCATCATTCAAGATGTGTGAAGACCTTGAAGGAAAAAGAATAGCTAAACATGCAAACAAAGTTATTGAGGATGCATTGAAGGAAAGGGAGGAACAATTCTTCAAGATATCTCAAGAGAATGTTATCATGCATGAAAACCTTCATGAAATAACTTAGGAGAGCCAAAAAATTCTAAGTGAAAATGAAAGGCTTAGAGAGGAAAATAAGAAATTGAAGAAGGAATTGCAAACTGAGAAAGAAATAAAATGAAATCTTACAAAATCCTGATGAACAATCAACGAGCCAAAGAAGAAACAAAGACACAACCAATCTTGGTTACATAGGTCAAGAAATATTTGAAACTAGTGAGTCATCTAAATCTGAACCTAAGAAGCCATAGAAATATTAGAAGGTACATCCAAGAAATTTAGGTAAGAAACCTAGTAGACATACAAGTTGTTATAACTATGGAAAGCCTAGTCATAATGAAAATGTGTTTAGCAGAAATCTAGTGAATAAACCTTATTCTTTTGATGGTTATTGCTACAATTATCTTAAGTGTGTTCATACTACTTATGAGGTAGATCTAGATCTAGCAGTTGATCCAGTGGTGGTATTTTTGATGGATATTGTTATGCATGTAAAAAATATGGATATAAAGCTGAGGATTGCAAATCTAAAGTGTACGTTCCTAGGTCTCGAGTCAAACTAGTAAGCACTTATGGAAGGGAGAGACAATTCAATGTCACATGTTCTGTATGTGGTAACTATGGTCATCTAGTTGTGAATTGGAGAATGCAAACACTGAGAGGAAATTTTGCACCTTAGAGGTCAACTGGTATAGCTTGTTTCCAATCCTATAGGGTTGGTTACCATGCAAGAGGTTATCAGTTCCAGAACTAGTCACTCAACCATTCAGAAGAAATTAAGGGTAAGAAAATCATTGATGTTGAGGAATTCATGCATTCTATGAAGAAGATTTGGAGGGAGGAAGGAGAGAAAGAGGAAGAGGTCAAGTCATTTGAAGGGAATTCATCATCAAAATAAACATATTATTTTCTTAGGTGGAGCACTTAAAGGAAAATATTTCACCGATCTCATAGATTCAAGAGCGGTAAGATCTATATACATATTGAGATGTATATTGGTATTTTGGATAAGTCTAATGAAGTTTTGAGGTTATAACTATTTTTGTGATGATCAGATTAAGTTTTAACTATTGGAACCAGTCATAGTGGATGGTAAAGCACCAACCAGTTATAAAAGAACTATTCAATTATTAGAATGTATTATTTTACTATTGAAGTGCAACGACTACTTTCTAAAGCATAAATAAGGTTAAAGGGAGCTCATTTGGCACTTTACTTTCTTATGTGCACTTTTGGAGTTTCTAAAAGTGATTTAAGGAGACCATTATGATTTGTAAACTGAGAAGTGAGATAGTATTCATGAACCCCAACAGGTGAAGCAAGAGGTATTTCTCTAGTTTGTGATAATAATTTGGTGTACTGTTTGAATTGAGTCATGGCAAGAGTTTTGAACACCCCTATTTTGGTTGATATCTCTTAAGAACTAAGGCCCGTGTTCAAGTTACATCTAATGAAAGTGAGTGACAATGATATTATGGGTGCCTTATCTTGTATTACACCTAGATTTGTATTGATTAAGCACATTAGATAATACATTAATTATAAAATTAATTAACTAGGAGCGGATGCTATTAACAATGAATATGAAGGATTATGTGAGAATCATGTGTTGAAGAATGAGCACACACATTTGAGAATGAAGCATTTTTCCTACACGGTTGATATACCTAATATATTTCATCATGAATAGATTTGATATGTTTTGAGCTATGTACATGATCAATTAATGTGGATAGACCACACAAGATCACAAAGGAGATTATTCAAGCATAACTAGATTTAGTGCTACCATTGAGTTAGATACCCTAAGGAATATTTCTACTAACTTGGCTACTCAGCTAACCAAATCTAAAAATAACTACCGAGCCATGACCATCAATGATATAGAAGATAAAGAAGTTAGATTCATGTCTATGGTTATTGGTTATAGATTTTACCAATCTAGTCATCTGAACAGTGTGTCCAGTGGAGCAATTCATGTTGCCTACCGAATAGTGAAGGAGGATGTGATCTACGATCTATGTGAGATGCTAAGGAGTCCATTCATGGTAAATATAGACAAGATAAATAAGGAAAAGAAACAATAATTCAATTATGGAGGTATCTTGGTATATATCTTCTTCTATCTGCAAAATAATTTCCCTAGTAGAGGTGCAATTCAATGGGCTATAGATAGACCAGTGGTTGTACAAATAGGTGAGTTCATACAAGAATTATGAAATAAATTTGATAATGTTATGTGGGTTTACTTTAAGGATTTTCAAATTAGAATGCATAAGTGGGAGAGAATCCCGACTAGTATTGTAGAGGAATATAAAGAACATGTATATTTTCTTGTTGATACTAACACTTCTATTTTTCAAGTTGTGCAACCAAGAACATCTTTGGTTCCTACCATGGGTTATGAGGTAGACATTGATCTTGTAATACTAAATTTTGATGCACTTCTTTCTAAACCTATAGATGCTACCACACCTAGGTTTGATACATATGAAGAGGACGTTCCCAAGATTTTGATAGAATTGAAGAAACTAGTGATACAAAGGAAGATAAGGAGAATGATTGAGAAGATAACAAATATTGTTAAAAATATAGAGGCTGGTACTTCTACTAAAGCTATTGATGTTGATAAAACAACACAAGTTAATCCCATTAAATTTGCAAAGACAGAGGAGACACCAGGAGTAAAGAAGACTTGCAAGAGGAAGAAAGGGAAATCTAGTGAGACTAGTGAGGTTAGTAAGAAGAAAGACACAATTGAAGGTGAAGAGACAAAAACTAAATTAGATAAGGAAGTGAAGAAATTAAAGGTGAGAGGTAAGATTAAATCCCCTACTATTGATTTCATTGTCAAGAACATAATGGAGAGTGGTAGACCAGGTAGTGTTGCAAGAAGATATGAATTTTTTAGTGATGAAGACAAAATAAACTTAGAGGTGGCAATTATATGGAGCCTACACAAATTCTACAGAACTCCAAGTGAACTATACCAGGTCCTAATTAAAGAATTTTTTAAATTAATAGATGGAAGATGGAGAAAAGAACATAAGTTAGATAGAGAGATCATGGAGGGATAACTTATGCTAGTAACTTTTGAGTTTAATCTTGAAAAAGAAAAGATAATGGTTGAATCTTACAGACAATATTTCAAGACTAGTAATAGAGCTACAAGAATACTTGTTGATGAAATACAAAGTGTTCATGGTGAAACTGTAGAGAAATGGAAGAAAAAGTTTCAAATGTAGAAGGAAGCACAAGAAGAACCAAAAGAATAATAATTTTCTAGTGAACAACAAAATGTTGATGAGCCATTTATTGAGAAAATTTATGACACATATCTACTCCTGAAGGGATAATAGGTGAAGTCATGACCACTATTCCCAAGAAAGTGCATGACATTAAAGCACAAGATATTGGTCAAACTGGTGGTGATGAAGTACTAATTAAAGATAGTCCTATAGAGGTGAATACACCAAAGGTATGGGTATAGACTAAAGAACTGATGACATGATAGAAAGATGAAAATCTCAAATAGGTAGAGGATATAGTCTCAATACAAAGGAAGTTGAGTTTTAGAGAAACAAGTGAAAATTAAAAAAATTCAAACTGCTGATAGAAGAAGAAGAAGAAGAAGAAGAAGAAGGGGGAAGATGAGGAGGAGGAGGAGAGGAGGAGAAGGAGAAGGAGAAGGAGAAGGAGAAGGAGAGAGAGAAGAAGAAAAAGAAGAAGATATTTATATCGGGCTACTGATATCACTAAATTATACCCTAAGGAATTACTTCATCTTTTTAAAAAGTTGATGCTTAAAGCACAAAGAGACAAGATTAGAGAAAAGAAGAAGCCTGATTACCAAAGACAACTATAGATATTCTAGAAGGTCTAATTCTATATTTAGAGTATGACATAGATACAACAGTGATTGATCAAATGGAAACTTTGATTAAATCTATGTTTGATCAAACTCCTAATAGTAAGACTGTTGTAGTGAAGCTAGGAGAGTATCATTATGAGAATAAAAGGATAGTGAAGTTGGTGGTAAAGATTGAAAAAGACAAGATGACACTTTTAGGACTAGTGGATGAAACTAAGGTCACACTAAAATAGTTCAGTTAGTTACAAACTAAAGTGTCCAAACTTAGATTTCACCAAGCTTTTGGAAGAGCAGAGAAGACAAAAAAAAGGGTCTTGACAACTTAGTTGAAAAGTTTGATCCCGTCACAAGCTCTATAATAGAATACATTTCTAAAGTGAAGATGATCACACGCAAGGTGAAGCATATTCTGACAAAACAAGAAAAGAGGTTCATCACACTACTTGAACTACAATCATACTTAGCCCCCGTAGTAGAGGTGATGCAGTAAAATGTGATGAATGCAAAAAATCTAATTGGGTCACCTGACTTGAGTGCTTTGGATGCCATGAAGGAGTTGGAATTTGATCTACATGGGAAGATCATTTCTATGAATCATTTGAAAAAGGCATAGGAGATATCATTGGAGATAGAAAAGACAAACTTCAAAGATGTATTTTACAAAATGTAAGATCAGTATGCTACTCATTTGAACATATTTCAACATGCGAACCTTTGTCATTATTAAAAAAAGGGGGAGTCTAAGGATAGGTGAAAATATGTATAAGATGTAAAGTTTTAGTGGGATTCATTCAATATATATGTTTTCAGTGTTAAGATGGATTTGGGGAGATAGACATTTTTTACCCAATGTTTTCCATCAATTCCAAAGGGGGAGTTTGTTGGCATTGTGATGGATTTTGGTGAGAAATCATAGATGATTGTGATTTTGGTTTTCATTGATTCAAACATAGTCATGTCAAATTATTGGGACAATCAGTAAGGTCATTGTTCAATTGGTAAGAAGGAATCAACTAAGTATAGTGAGCAGTGTACATGAAGAATAGCTATAGATAAAGATTTTGGTATCGATAATGTTTGAGAAGGAATTAAGTGGAGTATTCTTACACATAGCATGTAAATACTTATAACACTTTATGGTTCCAACCGCAACTCATTTAGAGAATTGGTGTGCAAGCATTTCAGTGCCAAAAAGGTTATAGGTTAAATAGTCTAAGTTCTTAAGTTGCCAGTGGTAGATCTTAGATCGATAACTGATATGGATATTGTGGTGAATATAGTTGTTATGGTGATGTTTCTTAGATGATAAATATTTTATGGGTTGTCATTTATACACCCAAGGAAAGCATGAATGGAAGATTCTAGGATATGTTTAGCATAGTCAAAAGGTCTTTTACTTTTCTTGGGATTATGAAATATAAATCTCATGATGATGGACTTATTCAGTGATAGAAAAATGTTATACTACATTGATATATGTGTTTAGGTAAGATGTATTTGACCATAAAGATTGAAAGCTGAATTTTGGTGAAGGTTAAGGAAATGTTAGTTAAGTACTTATAGGGTACTTCTCTTACTCAAAAGGATGATGAAATAACTTGTTGTTGGCTGATTGTATGAAATAAAATTCATGATTTCTAGGGTTGCAATTAATATTTTGAGTAGAGACATATTAGAAGGAAGTAATAGAGAGTAGAGAACAGATTATATCTAATAGGAAAGGAGTCTTACATCTAGATCATTACTTGTTGTTCCATAATAGTTTCATTTAGAAAAATCCCTTATTTGGGTGGACTTTAACAGATCTTCTATTGTAAATCTCTTAACTGGTTGGACTCATAGAAAGAGTCTTAAATCCTCTACTGAGGTAGATCTTGATAGATCTTATTATACTATGAATAGTGTACTAGTCACTCCTAATAGGGTGAACCCTCAGAAAGGGTATTTGTAGCTCCTACCAGGGAAAACATTTTTACTATAGTGAAGGTCTTATGGGTGTCATCCCCACCATGTTTTGTCCCTCTAGCTAAGGGTTTGCATGTGAAAAATCAATGTGTTATGTGTGATGCATGTGTGGATGTTTGATGTTATTTACTGCTATTTCATTGAATCATTTATATGCTTTGTTATTTGGAAGTTGTTGCTAAATTTTATTAGACTTGTGGTTGATTTAGTGGGTTACCTATTTGTATTGATTCACCCCCACCCCCTCTCAGTACTATCTAATATTAACATATAGCTCATGTGCAGTCCTTAATCTGTAGATTTTTGAATATTCTAAATCTGATAAGGAATTGATCAAGGCTTCCCTGGCTAACATGTTATCCTTGAATTTCTTATTTTCATCTATAGTAGAATTTTTTATATCATTTGGAATAACATAAGATTTCTTAGTGATCTAATATTCAACTCCTATCCCCATACATATCATGTAGGTAATCATTTGATCCTTCCAAATTAGGTAGTTGGTTTCATTAAAATTTGGACTCTCTTTCCTTATACTTTACATGCTATATCTCCTTCAAGTGGTCAAGCTTCTTCAAAAGGATTAGGCTCTAATACCAATTGTTAGGCCCAAAAGGAGGTAAGCACAATTGAGAGGGGGAGAGGGTGAATCAATCACATGTACCTATTACTTTTAATTCTAATTTAGTCACTTAGATGTGAAAGATAAATAGTAATGCAAGATCCACAACACATAACACAAAACACCAAGATTTATTCTTGAGGAAACCCGGTTAAGGGAAAACCCCGATGGGACTCAAACCCACAAGATGAATGTACTCTTTTAAAAGAATTATCCAATTAAGATCAAATGGATAAAAAAGGATGCACTTTAAGCCAAAGGCTTACAACAAAATTAGAAGGCACATTTTCCAGAGATCACTAATATGAATACAATCTCAGGTTTGGCCCTTACTTGAGATCACCAATCAATCTACAATTACAAAAGGGTGGACATACAATTCTTTACAACTGAACTAACAAATAGCATCTCCTATGCCAAAAGAGTTACAATGAAGTACAAGCTATGCCTCAAATACAGAATACAAACACTATAATATCTCTCACACACTCCCTAACACAATTAAAAAATGATCTCTTATTTATACCAATTACAAAGAATAATCAACCATTAGGTCAACTAAGACCTAATACAATAAAGTATATAGACATTATGCTCAATAGCCAAAATGATCTAAATAAATTAGTCCAAGACTTAGATGGGAGTGAAATCTTAATCCATGAACATGCATATGTATCACTAAGATAGCATCAAGAATTACAACACATTACTCCAACAAGTTGACTAGGACCCAAATGAAGAAATACCAACACACTACCAAAATAATGAAACTAATCACGTCAATCAATGAAAATGAGTAGCATGATCATAACATGATCCAAGAACACAAACAACCAAAATGAATACCATCCAGAACCTTCACATCATTTTCAATATGAAATCCAAACTCATCTTTATCTCTAGTCAAAAGGAACACTAAAATACCAAACTTAGTCACAACAAAAGATAGCTTCTTGTCCTCTAAATCATTAAAAACACTAGTTATGAATACAATGATAGGGAAACATGAAACCAAGAGCTTCATAATGTATAAAACATCCAATACAAGTCATACGAAACCAAATGTTCATCCACTATTCACAGGAATAGTGTAACACTAGTAACCAACAACTCAATAATTCCTCACTCAAACTATCATACCACCTTTTCCAAACCTTTATAGATGGTCTAAAGACACTTATAAATAATACCTTACAATCATAGCTTAAGATCTCAAACATGTCATTTGATCAACTAAAATCCTCTCCAATGAACATCCTAAATGCACTGTTTGAAATAGCAATTAGTATGTTGACATCAATGACAAAACATTAATGTCAGCGCACCCAAATCCCAAACTCTAACATGCTAAAAAATCTTCCAATAGTCAAACCTTAAAACTAATCAATATTGGTACATACCAATAACATAATACATGCCAAGACCATTACACACTCTTCTTTAGTTCTAATGTACTCAATACATATAAGATAAACTACTTATGATATGAAAAATGTATATCTAGTTTCAAACATGACAAAAAGAATAGTTATAGACATGACTTGTTCCAAAGTGTGTAAATAGGGATGCAGATTATACAACATCCAAGGACAAAACAACACATGTTATTTGGAAAAAAAATTTAGAAAGGTATTGTAATTTTTTCTAACCTATTAACACCATTCACCATTTATTCATTACATCTATAACAACTAAAACTCAAATAATATTGTAGTTGATTATTCATTGCTATTGTTGAAATAGTCTAATCTACCTTAGTGCCTCCACAAACTCTATGAAAAATTCATCATATCACACTTCCACTTGGGTACAATGAATTATACATAGTAAGGATGTACCACACCAATTTGTAGCTTTTTCCCACAATTAGATTGCAATTTTTTGAATTTTTAAGCCCACTGTTAGCCCTAGGGAAGGGTTTCAACCTATAATAACAAAAATGGCAATAAATTTTGCAAATATTAATAAAATAGAATGAGACTTGGACCATTAAAAACTAGATTAAATAAAATTTCCATTTATACCACTCTTGTACCATCAGTAATTCACATGAAATAGTATATGGCTATGCAACACAAAAAATAATAGTAAAATTTATGAACTCTCAATGTTTTATTTTTTTTGTATTGTGAACTTTCAAAAACTTGATTAAAAACTCTACCTTGTAGTTTTTAGAGGCTTATTTATGCTTTCAATACCCTTCCCAACCAATTCTAACTTTCTTTTGATCATTTATTTGTTGGCAAGTGGTGAGAACATGCACACATATGCACATGTATTCACATGCACATATATGGAATATTGTCATTTATGGAAACACTTATCATTTTTATGGTCGTACATATTGGATATGATGAATATGTTTGAATGCAGTTGTTGAAAGGAAAAATTCATATGTCCACAAACTATTCCAGTAACCCAGTTTGACAAAAAAGCTTAGAGAGCTTCACAAAATTTTTATTAAGGTTTGTGATCTTAATGACATACTTAAAGGCACCAATAAGCACATGTGTGAGATCTCACATGTTAGTATTGAAAGATCATAGAGATATGGTCAGTTGATTGGAAGAGAAAATAGTAAACAGAGCATAATAGATTGGTCATCATTGAGGCCAACCTTTTGAGCATTTGGATAGTTGTTTTTGGATACTATCTTGGATTTGAGGCTGACTAAGGATGCTAATGAAGTGTACAATTGCACTTGAATTAATATAATTTTTAGCTAAAGTAATGTCGACTAGATTTTATAATTACACTTCTAATAGGGTATAAGTATACAGACACTTTTGAAAAAGTGTGCAATGATGATTAGATGATATGGATGGATGTTAGATGTGAATTATGAAGACATCTTGAAGGAAGAGTAGAGATCAAGAGGAAGGAGAACAAGAGGAGGTCTTTTAGGAATACTTTGTTAACTCTTTGTATTTAGTACAACATATTTGTTGTAAGTGTTGTTGCACCTAATGTACACCTCTAACAAGTTTTCTTTTCCTTTAATAGGGCTAGGACCTTTAACAGGGTCAATTCCTTAATAGGGATCTTATTTTATACATCCCCTCATAGGGATCTACCTGTATTGTATTAACCATCTCCTAACAGGACTAGAAATCCTAACAGGGTTTCAAGAATCATAGTGCAGAATTTTGTGGGTACCATCCCCACTGGGGTTTTCCCTTGGCTAGGGTTTCCTCAAAAAAAAAATGGTGTTATGAGTTCTTCTATGTTTATCTTTGTTGCATGGTTGTTCATTTCCTGTTATATTTTTATATGTTTCTTAATAAATGTAAAGAAGTTTAAGAATTCAATAAAGTATTGTAACACTAATTTACCATCCCCCCCCCCTCTCAGTGTTACCAAATCCTAACAATTGGTATCAAAGCATCAGGCCCTTGAAGGAAAAGCTTAATAGATTTGGGGAGATCAAGCTGGATTTGGAAAATGTAAAGAAGAATTATGAAATGGCCTTGGAAGATGTGGACATTGCTAATGCAGATAGAGTGGATATAAAGTTCAAGCTAAGGAAGGTAGATGACTTTATCAAGAAGTTGAAGCAAAAACTTGAACATGAGAGAAAATTGAGAGATGATCTTATGGACGAACGAACTAAAGAACTATCAGATCAAGATCAGATTGAGCAGTTGAAGCACACTAGTAAATTTTAGCTTAATTTTTTATGAGGATTAGTCGATTGTTAGATGAAAATTGGTCGATCAAATGACCATAATTATTGTCAAACTTTTTTTGTTGATTATTCGACACATTATATGTGTGTCAAATATTCAACCTCTATAGTCATCGATATATCGATGAATCCTCTGTCGAAATAATCTATTTGATCTGAAAGAATTATTTGGCATACCTTTTATCTCTTCGACCAATGTTGGTCAAAATTAAGGTATTTTGGTTGACATGGTTGTCAAAATAGCGAGGATGTATGGTCAGAATTTTTGTTGAATGTATAGCATTTTCATCAAATGTATATTATTTGGCCATCGAAAAAGCGACATCAAATTCAATTTTTTTTTAAAATATATATATATTATCAAATCTATTAATATATTATAGTACATTTATATTAATAATTTTATAATACTATACTATTATCATTGTGGTAGGAAACATAATCTTGGAATGCATTGTGGGAAGAGCCATGGTAGCTCGATTGTGGACTTCTTATTTTTCCACTCTCCTCAATTACTCCCTTGATGACTTTTGTGTCCACACATAACCTCACTTTAGGCTTCAACCTACTTGACCCCATTATCATCGTGGTCACTCTTATGGCCTCCCTAACCTCCATTTTGAACACATGACAAAATTCCCAATTCCACTAGATCTATCAATACCATCATCATTCTCGTCATCATCATAGCTAGCTTCATCAAAGAGAAATATCCACTAACAACTTGAAGCTATAAGGTTCATGCATGGTAGGCTGTTGAGCTATATATTTTCATTCATCAATGCATGCACAAACTAAGTCCTATGGCTACCTAATCCAAATAAGAATACCTACAACCCTATACACAACTATTGTTACATCAACATCTTGTGCAAGGCCAACAAAATGAATAAATGTGTTGCTGACCATTATGACCTTTACCAAGATTATAGTCAAACTTGAGGGAATATCCTACATTTAAATCAGTGTCAAATTTAAACTAAACAAATTGCAAATATTGTTGAAGCTATATGCCAATGATTTACTACATAGGAAGAAATTTTTTTCTTCATAAGAAAATTAAACATATTAATGCATTTGTTGATTTGCAAAGACCCCAATAAATATTCTAATGATTGTTTGTAGAAATGTATGCAAAATGAAAATATTGTAATGATTGTTTGTAGACTAAGTATTTGCAACACTATTTTTTCAATTGGATGCTAAAAATGTTGAAACTTATATCCTTCTCTAAAACATCTATACAGAATTGGGCATGTGTGTGAGGTTCAAATGCTAAGTCAATTGATGAACTAAGGAGATACCTGGATGTAGTTGGATTGAAAGCCATAAAATAGTACAGGCTTTTCAAGCAGCAAACTTCCCATTAACTTATGCACAAATATGCTCTTGAATGATCTCACATTGTGATTAATTTTTGGTCACTTCACAAAATCTCTCTTGTATGATTTCAAATTGAGATAATGTTTTTTACCTGTATTGTTTAGAAGAAATTTAAAGTTCCTTATAGTTTAATATTGCATCATGGTATGAGGTAGGTGCGGCTCTACTAACTCATTTTCATTTAGATTCATGTTCATTAATCATTGATAAAATGAGACAAAATGAATGTCCAATTCTATGTGCTTTCTCTTCTGATGGGTACAAGAGGATTAAATGCTTCATATGGATTGTGCTCAAATGATTTTCTAAATTGTCAAAGAAATTTGTAAGATTCCATTTTGATCCAATACTATTGGCAGCCACATGTGATTGGCAGGTGTAAATTTAGCCTATTTAATCTCAGCCCTTTCCTATTGTACCACGTAAAGGGTGTCTTTTGAGTCACAGTTGCAGTCTATTCACATATGGAGGCTTCTACATCATCGCCAATGTGGCTAAAGAGAAAAAAATGATGAAATTAACAAATGACAAGGATCATTTTAATCGTAATCATTTTTGTTTCTAGTTGTTTCAACCGTCAGATGAAAATATTAGCTAAAGTCACCTTATGAACATATCAGGTGTGGATCTTTTGTATGTAATCCTCTTCATTCAAATGTCTTACTCTTAGAATACCCTATGAGGTGAGCATACTTAAGAAATTTTGTGGTTTCTAGTCAATAGAGACAACCCTAAAAAATGATACACTAAACATTAAAGATAAACAAAAACACAATTAAAACTTTAAATTAGCACACATGCACACATGGTCTCATGGAGTAAACAATGTTGATGGGGAAAAAATATATGAGTTGTATGAAAAATATTGCTAACAAATCATAATGATAATGGCTTGATTTCTTTCCCATAGCCTTGAGTGGATGAGAAAAATCATCAGTTCTATGTTAAAATCAACTATATAAAAAATTTCATACAAAGATTATAAAACAACTACTCACAAAAAGGTTTACATTGTTACTAACCTTTGTCATGGTTGGATATCTTGTTATTATTTGAAAGCAAATACCTGACACACAACATCTACATAGTTAAAATGAGTGTTTTTTATTGTATTGCAGAATCAAATGAATCAATCTACAGAATAAAAATAGCATTCCAAGATGGTTGATAAAATTATTTGAAACACAATTAACTGAAGAATGCAGAGAGAGCAGGAGTGAAAGATGGGTTTCTCCAAAACTTGATTAAAGTAAATTATATATGTTATGCACAATTGCTTATGAGACCCATATCCAAGGACAATGAACCAAAGGACAACCTTTACCTTTGGGGCTGAATATTCTTCTTAAGAAGTAGGGATGTATGATCATGCCTAAGCTTTAAAGCCTTCAATCAAAGCATAAATGTCGGTGAAGAAATGCATGAACAACAAGCTATGTTGTAGTACAAATTTTCAAGTAGAACAAGCATTTTCTAAACAAGAACAAAGGATTCTCATTAGTAAATAGCATTCCATAATGAGTAAGCAGTAAGATTCATTCAAGAAATAACAATAAATAGAAGGTTGTTCATTAAGAATAGCAAATAGATGATAAAGAAGTGTATTCAAAAGTGGAACAACGGGTTTTATCAAATAAATTTGGGTATCATGGTTCTAAACATCAAGATTTATATGAGAAACATCAATTTTCATGATAAGAGGTTAGGTTTCCTTTGTTATAAGATCTTCATGCTTTAGATAAGGATTATTTTCTAAGCTCTCATTTTTTTAAACAACTTGATTATTTTTCTTGATACGGTAGATTCATTCAATGGGTTTTTTACCAATTTATGGTGTTCATTATTCTAACACTGGACATCATTGTCCTTGGTGTTCATAAGAAGTAGGTTTTTTTGACCATTGAATCTATGTCACTGGTTTAGTTTGAGCTTCACTTGGTTTCGAGAATAGTTTAATATTCTCTACTTAACAAGGCTAACCATGTGAAGGTTTAAGCTCATTTTTCCCCTCCCCCCCTAACGTCACTCTAAATTCCCCATTAACATCGAATAACCCCTCATTTAGAAGCTCATTTAGCCCCCCCCCCCCCAAACAACCTATTGGCAGGGATTGAGACAAACCTTATAAAACAACAGAAGCTAAGAAGGATCGCTTGTCAACATCTACTGAATACAAGGTACTGGTACAAAATTACATCCATTAAGACAAACCTTTGAAAGTGAATGGTAGAATTTGGAATATTCTTCATTAGTAGCACTAACCAAATGATATCACAAGAACATTTCGTGCATGGATGAGAAACAATATCCAAAGTTTCTAGATTTTGAGAAGAGGTATGAGTAGAGGCCAAAGAAGGGATTTTTGTGAAGGTTTTATAGATGTGGGTTACTGAATTATCATCTTTGCACTGGAACTCAATCTGGAAACCCTTGTATGTATATATCCACTCTAGAAAATCTCCACAAAAATCCCTTCTGGCCTCCACTGCATATACATCTTCTCAGAATCTAAAAACTCTCCATCATTGATTCTCATCAATGTACGAATAAAATTGTGAGAAAATGCTTAATCCCTAATTCAATCTTTGACAAATATAATTGTGATAGAACACTTAAAGAATATGGAAAGCTCATAATGTTTAGAGACACACTTGACTCCAAGTGCCATGTACAACAAAAATAATTTGTCCAATTTGGATAGTAAGTCTAATTTAAATATTTATATATATATATATATATATATATATATATATATATATATATATTTGAAATCGACACAATAAAAAGTGATAGCGTAATGAAAATTGAAAATTACAACTTACATTATTTAGCATAAGTTTCAAATGCAACTCCCAAAATTCTACATACAAAATAAAATTTTGCAAGCGATCCTTCTTAGTTGTTGTTGTTGGTATGTATTTTAATCTAAAACAGCAACATCTAAGAAGGATCGCTTGCCAACATCTACTGAATACAAGGTACTCCAACCATTTCCATCATGATAACTCTCCATCATTGATTCTCATCATCATTGAAATTTTTATATGAGCATTGGGGCTTACACTTTCAAAAAAGGCAGACGAAACATTAACAACTCTATTTTCTCAAAGTTTGCATTTATGAATTAAATCCAATATGCTTGTGTGATCCAGTATGCTCTTGTATGATCCCAAACCTGGAAGGAGAAAAAGGTATGATGTCAAATGTGTTATCAAGCACTAACCAAATGATCACTAGCACATTTCATGCATGGATGAGAAACAGTATCCAAAGACCATACACGCTTCCCTACAACTTCTAAGACTCCTCTCCCATGAAAATCACATAGAAAACTAACCAAAATCCCCTTACAAACTGATTTTCAACTTCTTCTTAACCTGCACAGTCAATTATATGACTATTACAGTTAGTTATTCATTTGCATTATTGTCTAGTTGATAACTAGTTGTCAACTTCAACCACTTTAATATTTCTTGCATCATCTTTAACCTTTTAAAAGGTTTTAGGTTCCTATCCTAATCCCCTAAGCCACCTAAACCTCTTCTAAACCCTCATTTATCCCTTTAGGCCATAATTGCATAAAAATGCAATTTTACATCTTTTTGGCATCTTTGAACTTTGAAGTGCAATTACATGATAATAATGGCATCAATGGCCATATAACAAACTTAGATATATTGAATGGCCTAGGTGCCCTACACCAATACACCCACCATCCACACCCATCCACTCATATCAAGATCTTGTGATTTTAAGTGATATATTTAGTGTTATTGACTTACATTTGCTTGGATTCAACATGATTTTGGACAAGATCTTGACATGAGTGGATGGGTGTGGATGGTGGGATTGGGGGTGTATTAGTGAAGAGTCTTGGTGAGTTTAAGCCTTTTGAATAACTTTAGAAATATTGAATACATCATTGCTTGCCAACCATTTGACAAAGCAATGATGTATTGTAAATACTTAAAAGTTTAATGCTTGGTAGTGACTATTTGTAAAGAATTAAAAATACAAAACTATTAGTAATTGGTAGATTAAATGTAGATAATTACTAATAGATTAAGAATATTATTACTATGCTTAATATTCCATTTAAATGCTAGTATATAAAGAAGACAATGAAGATTTTTCTAACCAATAGTCTACAAAATTAGACCTTTATTTGGCTAGGTCAAATCTTCCTTCATGCTAGCAGTCTATCCGGTTGTAACAATCTTAAGTTTTTGTTAATATATGGAAATCCCATGAACTCTAAGGGCCCAATTCATCCAATAACTTGATCCCACACAATTTTTGTTTACTGCAGTCAAGTTTCATCTTGTCTGGTTGAATACATATGAAATATTCAACCTAGGGCATCATTGGTAAAAAAGAAAACTAATCTTCCCAACTCTAAGCTTTTGAACTCTTATAAAGCATTTCCTTAACTCACCTTTCACACAGTGGTATTTAATCCCAATGGTGAAAATGTGAGGTAGGGCCACATCTTCCAACAAAGATTGTTTGCACACCAAGCACTATACATGAACGGTCAATAAAAGGACTGAAATTATTTGATTTTAAGACTTCAAAACAATATAATCAGTACATGGAATGATCAAAACTTATAATACCAATCAATGATTGCTTTTCTTATAAATATTGCATTGAATAGAGATTTTAATAATATAAACACCAGACTGTGTCTTCATGAGCAGAGAAGTGATTGTTTGTAAAGAATTAAAAGTTTAATGCTTGGTAGTTCATTACATTGTCTTCTTCGACCATACACACCTCCACACAAGAAGGACTAAAACCAAACCATAGGATGGTCTAGGAATTTAGAAGAAATCCTTTATTACAAAGAAAAACAAAATATATAACTCAAGTCCCAAAGCATAACTGAATGGCCTAGGTGCCCTGCACCAATACACCCTCCATCCCACCATCCACACCCATCCACTCATGTCAAGATCTTGTGGATTTAAGTGATATATTTGGTGTTATTGACTTACATTTGCTTGGATTCAACATGATTTTGGACAAGATCTTGACATGAGTGGATGGGTGCAGATGATGGGATGGGGGTTGTATTGGTGAGTTTAAGCCTTTTGAAGCACTTTAGAAATATTCAATACACCATTGCTTGCCAACTATTTGACAAAGAAATGATGTATTGTAAAGAATTAAAATTTTATTGCTTGGTAGTGATTGTTTGTAAAGAATTAAAAGTATAAAACTATTAGTAATTGGCAGATTAAATGCAGATAATTACTAATAGATTAAGCATATTATTACTAATAGATTAAGCATATTATTACTAATAGATTAAGTATATTATTACTATGCTTAATGTTCCATTTAAATGCTAGTATATAAAGAAGACAATCAAAAGACAATGAAGATTTGTCTCACCAATAGTCTATAGAATTAGACCTTTATTTGGCTAGGTCAAATCTTCCTTCGTGCTAGCAGTCTACAGAATTAGACCTTTATTTTAAATTCATTAAACACAAAAAAATTTACAAAATTGAACCAATGGCATGTTTACAACAAAGAAATAGAATGATAATAATATGCCGAGAATTCTGTTCTGTTTAATACATGCCAAAGGACCAGTCCCAACAATTCTTAAACCTACTTTATCTGATATGATGAATTGTTAATAAAGGTCTAATTTTGTAGACTGCTAGCACGAACCACACAAAAAATTGTGTGATAACTATGTCTACTCCAACCTTAATTGTTTAAGAATTCATCATATCAGATAAAGTATGTTTAAGAATTGTTGGGAGTTTTATTAGACCTTTGTTGTAAACATGCCATTGGTTCAATTTTGTAATTTTGTTTTTGTGTTAAGTACATTTAAATGGAACATTAAGCATAGTAATAATATGCTTAATATATTAGTTAAGATTTAAAATGAAGATTTTATTCCTCACCGACCTACACTTCTGTGATATTCAACCACTAGTTTGAACTTACTTGCATATAGGTGTGCGATGTCAACCTAGTGTAGCTTCCCACCTTATACCACCTCCTTCAACACTTCTTTGCTCGCGGACTATGCCAAAGTGAAATAAATTGAAATGTGCCAGTAGGTGGGCTATATGTATAAAATTTGACCTTTTTTTTAACTTCTATTCTTGTGTTGGTTGGAATTAATTTATCTGATATGATGAATTCTTAATAAATTTCTAATTTTTTAGACTTCTAGCATGAAGGAAGATTTCACCTAGCCATATCTTTGATGCAAGAGCATCTCGGGTCCTTGGCAATCTTGTGTCACCAAAAACATTTTGGAGTTTGTCTGTGTTTCTAGGTTCCTTCTTTGACTGAGTTGGTTCGGTAGTTGGCCAGTTTCCTTTGGTTACCAAGTGTGGTCGGTTATCTCCTAGGTGGTCAGTTGTTTCACTGGTGCTTAGTGATGCTTGTCTGTTGCTCGGTCATCTTTGCTTACCCAGTAGTTTCTTTTGTTTTTCTGTTGAGGCCGAATTTATTATGGGTCACAGATTTAATGTTGGTATCCATCATTGGGAAGCATGTGGTCCCATATCTGACCATTCCTTCTATTGATTATGGATCTGAAGGCCGACTTAGTTTGGTAGACTCTTGTATAAATATCATTGTTTGGTTGTAGTTTAGGGTGGACAGTCATATAGAGAAGTAAGAAGATAGAAGGTTAGAGATTGTTGGAAAATCCTCACATGTTTGAGGACTTCTATAATTAATTGTAATATCTAGCCATAATCAGGAAGGCCTTATAGCTAGGCATGTATGAATCAATTTGAATGAATAAAACATTGTTGATCCTGCATTCTCCCTCTCACTATTATTGTTGTTTTTCTTTCGTGTGTTGTTGAGAAGGCTAGATCATTAGGGCGTGCCACTATTTGGCCCCTCTTGACCATGCCCTTGCATCAAGTGGTATCAGAGCAAGGTTAGATCTAGATCTAGGTATGTGGATCTAGGTTTGTAGGTTCCTTCTTATGAAGCCCTAGTTGATTGTTTTGGGGTGGCAAATTGCGATCTGACCTGAAATTATAGAGGGTTTTCAAGATGGTTCATGGGAGGCAAGATGTGGATCCAGGATTAGTAGACATGTTGAGAGAAATTGCTGCTAGATTGGAAGCTATTGAAATATCCCAAAGAAGAGATAGACATCTTGAGGATGTTAGTGATGATGAAATTGAGGAAGAACATGCAAATTTAGAACCTACACCTATTATGGATCAAGGTGAAGAAAGATTTTTGAAGGCTTTGACAAGTCTGAAGTCTACACCATATTTGGATCCTCCTGAGTATGGTAGAAAATTGGATTCTGATGAACTGGTGGACTAGATCACTGAGATGGAAAAGTATTTTGAATATGAAAATATACCTAAAGACAAGAAAGTGAAAATTGCAAGCATAAAGTTGAAAATTCATGCATCCTTATGGTGGGAACATCTGCAGCTAGATAGAAAGAGGAAAGGCAAAGAAAAAACCAAGGTATGGAATAAAATGGTGAATAAGTTTAAAGGAAAGTTCTTACCATGTGATTATCAGATTAACCTAGTTAGGCGAATGCAAATTCTAAGGCAGAAAGATAGCTCGGTAAAGGAATATACTGAGGAATTCTATAGATTAGATATCAGATCTGGACATGATCAAGATGATGTGGAAAGAATTTCTAGATACATGAATGGTTTGAGAGTTTCCATCCAAGAGGAAATCAGTTTGGTCAAATTGTAGAACATTGAAGAGGCTTAGCAATTTGCATTGAAAGCTAAGGATAAATTGAATAAGAGACATGAGCAAAGACAAAGAGGTAGAGGTGGTAGATTCCCTAGAGGAAGAGGTCAATCCCATGGTGAAAATGGTAGATCTAAACTAGAAAAGACAAGTCTAGATCAAGGCAAGACCGAGTGGAAAGGTGAAATTTCATCTAGAGATAGAGGCAGTAACTACCAAGGTAGTTATAGTAGAGGAAGTTTCCAAGGAACTTATTACAATTGTGGAGAAGAAGGATATAGATCATTCAAAATTACACAGGCAAGTAAGAAGGGTGGTAGTAGTAGAAATGCTTTGGTGCAAGAGGAGTCACTGAATGAACCTGAGAAAGAAAATAACTTGATGGTAAGGAGATTAGTATGGAATGAAATTAAAAAGGAAGATCTGGTAAGGAAAAGTTTGTTCAAGACCAGATGTAGAGTTTTTGATAAAGTTTGGAAGGTAATCATTGACAGTGGTAGCTCAGAGAATTTGGCATCTAAGGAAATGGTCACAAAGTTGCAATTGAAAAGGTTGGAACATCAGAAGCCCTATAAGATTTCATGCATCGAAGATGAGCATACACTCTTGGTAAGTGAACAATGTTATGTGAATTTCAAGATTGGAAAGTACTATGATAAGGTGTTCTATGATATCATGCCTATGGATTGTTGTCATATTTTGTTGTGTAGACCTTGGCAATATGATAGACATGCTATATATGATGGGAGATTGCATAAGTATACTATTGTGGCTGATGGAAAGAAAAAAATCTTGTTACCTTTGATGGAAGAACATTTTAGTAATGTTTTCACATCTATGAAAGTTTGTTTGATGGAAGGAAGAAATTTTTTTAACAATTTGAAAAAGAATGATTTATGTTTTGTTGTGATTCCTAACAAACCGAGTAAGAAAATAGAAGATAATGTTCCTGAGGAGATTGATAAGTTACTCACCAAGTATAGTGAAATAATTTCTAATAATGTACCTAATGGTTTTCCACTGAAGAGAAGCATTGATCATTGCATGGATCTAATCCCTATAGCTAGTTTACCAAATAAGGCACCTCATCGGTTGACACCTACCAAGAATCAGGAATTGAACTAACAGATTCAAGAGTTGCTGGAGAAAGGTTTGATCAGAGAAAGTTTGAGTCCTTGTGTAGTACCTATTATATTGGCACTGAAGAAGAATGGAGAATGGAGAATGTGTACTGATTCCAAAGCAATTAATAAGATAACAGTGAAGTATAGGTTTCCTATACCAAGAATGGATGATATAATGGACAGTTTAATTGGAGCAAAGTATTTCACCAAAATTGATTTGAAAAGTGGGTATTATCAGATCAAAATCAGAGAAGGTGATGAATGGAAGACTTCTTTCAAGACAAGAGAAGGTTTGTATGAGTGGTCAGTTATGCCTTTTTGTTTAACTAATGCACCAGGTACTTTTATGAGACTAATGAATGAAGTTTTGAAGAAATTATTGGGTAAGTTTGTGATTGTATATCTTGATGATATTCTAATAATTAGTAAGACCATAGAAGAACATTTGTTGCATGTTAGACAAGTTTTGCAGAGATTGAAAGAAGATAAGTTGCTAATAAATCTGAAAAAGTGTTCATTCATGAAAGAGGAGATTGTGTATTTGGGATTTGTGATCTCAGCTGATGGTTTGAAAATGGATCCTAAAAAGGTTGAAGCTATTTTGAATTGGCCTACACCTATGAATGCTAGTGAGGTAAGATCATTTCATGGTTTGGAAATTTTTTACCGAAAGTTCATAAGGAATTTTAGTTCAATTTGTAATGTTATGACTGAGACTATGAGAGGAGACAAAAGGGAATTCAAGTGGACACATGGAGCTAACAAAAGTTTTGAGACTCTAAAGCAGAAGGTTGTTGAATTACCTATTTTGGCATTGTCTGATATCAATAAGGTATTTCAAGTGAAATGTGATGCAAGTGGAAGTGCAATTGGATCTGTGTTGAGTCAAGAAGGTAAACCTATTGCTTTCTTTAGTGAAAATTTGAATGATGCTAGAAGGAAATATTTTGTGTATGATCAAGAATTCTATGCTATTGTTCAAGCACTAAAGAAATGGAGACATTATTTGATACCGAGTGAATTTGTGTTGTATACCAATCATAAGGCTTTATAGTATTTAGGTAGTCAAAATAAGTTGAATCAGAGACATATGAAATAGGTTGAGTATTTTCAAAGTTACACATTTGTGATAAAGCATAAGAGTGCAGTCACTAACCGAGTTGCTGATGCATTGAGTAGAAGAAGATCTTTGATGACCGAGATGACAATTGAAGTTCTTGGTTTTGATGAGATGGGAGATTCTTATGAGTTTGATCCTAATTTTTTTGATCCACGGAGAAAGTGCAGAGCACCTATTCAAGATCTACAAGATACTAAATGAGATGAATATTTTATTCAGGAAGGTATGTTGTTTAAAGGTATTCAGTTATGTATACTGAGAGGAGTAATGAGAACTAATCTGATAAAAGGAAAGCATAGTAGTGGTTTGGCTGGAAATTTTGGTATTGATAGAACATGGAATTTTCTTAAGAAGAAATACTATTGGCCATAGTTGCATCAAGATGTTTAGAAATTTGGTGAAAAGTTGTCGAATTTGTCAAGTTGCAAAAGGAGTAAGTCAGAATACTGGATTGTATACACCTATTGTTGTACCTGAGAAACCTTGGATTGACATCAGTATGGATTTTGTTCTTGGCTTACCGAAGATAGTAAGAGGTAACGATTCTATATTTTTTGTTGTGGATAGATTTTCTAAGATGGCACATTTTATACCTTGTAGAAATACATCAGATGTCGTACATGTAGCAGATCTTTTCTTTAAGGAAATTGTCAGATTGCATCGATTACTGAGGAGAATTATCTCTGACCGAGACAGTAAATTTGTTGGATACTTTTGGAAAACTCTTTGGAAGAAGTTTGGAACTAAATTGAAATATAGTTCTACATTTCACCCACAAACTGATGGATAGACTAAAGTTGTGAACAGAAGTTTGGGTGATCTTTTGAGATGTTTAGTTGGAGACACACCAAGTAATTGGGATTCTGTGTTGGCACAAGGAGAGTTTGCATACAATAATTCAATGAATAGGAGTACTTGAAAGACACCATTTGAGATTGTGAGTGGCATACAACCAAGAGCTATATCTGATTTGAGAGACATTCCTGATGAAAGTAAGAGAAGTGCTGAAGGAGTAAAATTTGCTGAGTACATGAAGACATTGCATGAAGATGTGAAGCTAAAGCTGGAAGAGAGTAATCAAAAATACAAAGATAGAGTTGATAGATCAAGGAGACATAAGACTTTTGATATTGGTGATGAAGTGATGGTTCATTTGAAGAAAGGTTGATTTCCTATTGGAACATATGGGAAGCTGAAGATGAAGAAATTTGCACCTTGCAAGATTTTGAGAAAATTTGACAGTGGAAATGCATATGAGATTGAGTTACCTAATGACATGGGCATATCACCTATTTTCAACATTGCTGATTTGTATGAGTATCATGAACTTGATGAAGACATGGTAGTACCGATGGAATATCCTAAGAAGCAGAAAGAGGAAGTTGAGCAGATTTTGGAGCAAAGAATTGGCAAAAGTACAAGAGGAAAACAATATATGGAATATCTGGTAAAGTAGAAGAATAGACCAATTGAAGACAGTTCATGGATTTCATAGTCCAAGTTGGATGTAGCTCGGATCATACCTACAAAATAATTTGAAGAATCATTTCAAAGCAACCCCAGGTGTCTGATGCAGGAGCATCTCAGGTCCATGGCAATCCTTTGTCACCAAAAACATTTTGGAGTTTGTCTGTGTTGCTTGGTTCCTTCTTTGACCGAGTTGGTTTGGTAGTTGGTCGGTTTCCTTTGGTTACCAAGTGTGGTTGGTTATCTCCTAGGTGGTCAATTGTTTCATTGGCACTCGGTGATGCTTGTTTGTTGCTCGGTCATCCTTGCTTACCGAGTAGTTTCTTTTGAGTTTTTGTTGAGGCTGACTTGTGCATTTATTATGGGTCATGGATTTAATTTTGGTATCCATCATTGGAAAGTGTGTGGTCCTAGATATGACTATTCCTTCCATTGATTATGGATTTGTAGGCTGACTCAATTCAGTAGACTCTTGTATAAATGTAGTTTTTTGGTTATAGTTTAGGGTGGATAGTCATATAGAGAAGTAAGAAGATAGAAGGTTAGAGATTGTTGGAAGATACTCGCATGTTTGAGGACTTATGTAATTCATTGTAATATCTAGCCGTAACTGGGAAGGCCTTACAACCCAACATGTATGAATCAATTTGAATGAATAAAACATTATTGATCCTGCATTCTCCCTCTCACTGTTGTTGTTATTTTTCTTCTGCGTGTTGTTGTGCAGGCTAGATCATTAGGGCATGCCACTGTTTGGCCCCTCTTGACCCTTCCCTTGCATCAATCTTCCTTGTACCACACAAAAAATTGTGTCAAACATCAGAGGACAAGCTGATTCAAATATTAGAGGACAAGGCTTTGATGTCTTATATGTACAAGTGTGAGTTTATATATATGAAGTATGAGGTAATATATATCCTAGGATTGATGGGTGTAATCATTTTGTAGGTAGGGCTTATGTGAGCATTAAGCAAATTAACTAAAATTTAAGTTTCCAATTTAAAGCTTTCAGTAGCAATCGGGTGAAGGTGAAGGACTGACCACCATACTACTTGATTCAGAAGAGATGTTCTCATTTTTGTGAATTATGATGCTTGTAAATATGGATACGATTTATATGTGCTTTTTCTAATGGCCTGACCTCTAGAAGGAAAATTTAACTTGTGTAATCTTTATCTTCATAATCTTAAAGGTGAGCTATTTTTTCTTCACACCAGAATATCCATGATTACTGCCTTATGCATGTGCACTATGATAATTGTTTTGCAATACTATTCTATGATAAATTGTGAAGCTACCGAGTAAAAGAGTCAAAATAGATTCAGAATTGAGCTACTAAGTACTAAATTGTTTGTGTGAAGGATATACAGTATAAGGTAATGAGTTAATGAGAACATAGAGTTGGAATAGAATTTGTTTCAATGCAAGTTTGACAAACATTTTTTTATTTCTGATTAAAATCTAATCAAATTTCTATAAGTCACTTTTAATCAATGCTCCATCTATTAATAAAATGCTTGAACAATTGACCAACCCTCAAGTTTCATCTTGTACAAAACCTCAAGTCACTTTCATGACACCAAAATTGACCTAAGCTATCCAATGTTCTATCTTCCGTACTTGGAATCTATCTATACCCAATTCCTAGGAAGATTGTATCTCCCTAGAGGCATTCTAGTAGTCAAGTCATCTAGTCATAGTGGATCTTTCCACTAAGCTTTGTTAGTTATCCTAATTCCTGACTCATAACTAGAACAACACAACCAAAGATGTTTCTTAACACCACCAACCTAAGACAAAATAATTATTTCTCAATATTCACAACCAATAGTGTTTCTAAACACTTATCAAATGGTACAACTAAGAATTAATCTAATTAAAGGTGTTTGAAAGCACCACACCCAGGCACATTCATACAAATCCAAAACCACATTGCAAATACTAAGACATGTTTATGCTATGTTGATAATACCTTTGGATAAATGAAATTAATAAATGATGTTCTCAAAACCATCTATCACTGACAAACTTCAAATCTAATCTATTAGATTTCCACAATCCATGTATATGCTAATATCAATTTTTGGATTCGATTGTGACAAACTTATGATGACTTATGTTGATTGTGCCTTTTTAACAATTCAATGATGTCTCTATACTAGTAACAAGAAAAAGAGAGCTTGAATTTTATTTTCCTATTGTGTATTAATATCAATTTTTTGTTGTTATATCTTACAAGAAACTCAAGGATGTCTAAAAATGTCTAGATAAACAAGGGCATGGGTCATGAGGCTTTCTTTTTTCTACCTATGGTGATTGTTCCAATGATCCTAAAAACTTCACATAAACTGGGGATCTATGGTAAGAGTCTGTATCACAATTAGAACACCGAGTATACCTAGATCCTCATTATTTGAAAGCTAAAATGAGGTTGGCACATTATCCTTCTCTATTTGTTTACCTAAATCAACTTCCTACTAATATACACATGAAATTATAACCCAAGGATATGAACAAAAATAAAAGGGGCATTGTGAGTTACATATCATTTATTGCACACAAACAAAAGAAATTTATCAAATAAAAAAGGAGGTAACCCAAAATTTATCCTAGCCTTTGTGCCTTGATGCTTAGGTTCACTTTTTACATTGCATCCAATCAGGGTATATTCATATCTTCATGCTTAATAAACATAAATGAAGGTTGCACTAACTCATAATGTTTGTTAAAGAGCTCTATGATGAAAATTGACCCCTTTGAATAATCAGTCATAGTCCTGGAGGTCTTAATCTAGCATTACTCATTCTTAATCTAGATGCATTAATTTTAAACTTGCATGAATGTGGAACTTTGAATGAGGCTAATCATCAAAAAGATCAAGAAGGTAGTGAAACAATATGATATCAAAAATCCAAGTTTGACGTCTTAATCAAGATTAATCCAAATCAATGACTAAGTACTTATATTGTTCTAATGTATATAAACACCTGCATAAGCATGTTAGTACCATATCCAACACATAATAATCAAATCATAATTGCATCCATATGCATAAAATAAAGTAAGAGCATACATTGCATTACATCACATCACATATTAGAAAAAACTGTAAAAAGAGAAGTGCATTCTTGATCATTTATCCACCATCATATATCATAATGCATTAACATCCATACATAAATCCATCTATGTGGATTTCTACTCCACCATAACACTTATAATTACAAGTAAAACTACTCCAAACTTTCTCAATATATGGATAATTGACAAAAGATAAACATGCAATTTATTAACATTACACAATCTACATGAAAGATGTAACAAGTTTCTATAGCAATAATGATCATCTACATTAAGCTTATTTTTTCTCTATACAAGGGTACTTGATATGTATAGACATTTTTAGATGTTACAACATACAACAAGTTCGGATTGACAAATCCCTATAACACACACCATTAAAACTTCTTATTGTCATCGCAAAATACCTTTTAAATTAAGAATAAGTACATTCATGACAAAATAATAGTTTAAAAAAAACAAGAATGCAAAGATATAACATAAATCATGCATGAAACCCCATTAATGTTTTAGTGATGGGCTTCAAAATTAAAAGTGATGGCATGCAAATATGCTTTAAGCATAAATATTTCTTATTTTAATTTAATAAAATTCCATCAACATCTTGATCCATATGTAATCAATATCTAGAGTCATTTTAATAAATAGATTAGTAGCAAATTAAGATTTCTTGAAAAAGATTTAGTATCGAGTAACTGTTTTGCCTTATGATTACTATTTTGCAATACTATTCTATGATAACTTGAATATCATAGAACTGTGATAAAACAAATTGGACAAAAGGCAGCCTTTTATTCATTTTCACATGAAATATATGCTCAAGTGTGCTTTCTGATGTGTTGACAATATAGACATTGGATGGCTATTAGAAACCAGGAAAGGCTTATAAATTTTAACTGCATGTTAAACAAACCAGTGATTTTTTACTACATGTTAGACATTTCAAGTGATTTTTTGTAAGCAAAAGGATAAAACACAGATGCATCCAAACGAGTTGAATTTTTTAAGTGAACAGACCAGTGGATGTTTGAATACACAAAATTGTTGAAGGTTTTTACATTTATCTTTTGATTCTTTTCTTAAAACACATGAATTCACTTTTGTTGCACTAGACTCAATGACATGCATATCAACAAAGTTATTGTGTTTTGATATGGGGAATATACATATTGGCGTTATAAATCCTTCCATGTAAACCATGGCTTGGAAATTTTTGGGGGGATGTATGATCTCCATATGATTCTCTATAACAATGGTAGACATTTGAGCACCTTAGCACCCCAAGTGAGGGATTTCTTATTAAGTAGTTTATTATTTTGACTTAGATGAAAATGAAAAGTAAAGGCAATTACTTTCCCTCTTGTTTATGTTTAGGCTGACCACAAATTAGACTTTTTAAAATTCATAGTGCATTTGCTTGAGGTTGGATGGCAGACCAACTTTGGATGATAGAAGGTGCCAGATGGTTGAGGATGTAATGAGTTAGATCTGAAGTATGCTATATGTGTATGCTATGGAAATATGTCCTTTAATTTTGATAAAAAATCATTTGTATGCAGGGAAGGGCGCCAAATGATAAATGCCCAAATTTATCTATCCAAACCCTTATTTCTAGGGCTTCTAAAATGTGTTGTTTCCAATCATTTCTAGGCCTAACAAACACTTGATTCACCATTAGAGAATCAATCTAAGAGGATTCAAACCCTCGGATAGACCCCTTGTTTGAGCCAAATTGTCATATATTAACAAAAACTTAAGACTGTTATAGTCAAATAAACACAAGAATTAACATCAAGCATATAGATTTTCAAAGCCAAGTAGATTTTAAAAGAATAAACACAAGTAAAACTTGCTAACTCATAATTAACACACCAAACCAAGCAACGAAATGGGTATGTTCAGGATCATGGTATGCCAATCTAGGCCCTTAAGTGGTGTATCATCAAAAAATGGAAGCACTTCCATTTAAGACAAGTTTAGCCCTCCAAGTAGATAGTGTGGGGTCATGTCAAATGCCTCTGGTAGGTCCCTGGCTTGAATCTGGATTTTCCCCACTCTCCCCCTATCTCCACCTGATTTTTGCACTTTTTTGGCATTCTGGATTCATATCTTGAGATTTTGGACCTCAAGGTCAAGGTTAACTTTCTAGGTCAAAGTCGACCTTAACTCTAACCTAGGTCATAGTCAACCTCGACTCTGACCTAGGTCAAATTTGACCTCGACCTTGACCCCAGGTTCAAATTTTAAGGTTCCATGATTTCCAGATGTCAGAATGGTAAATCCTTAAATTATATTTAATTTAGGTCCATTTTTAGGGGTTAAGGCTTAATTGGAATTTAATTCCCCAATGTTGGCCCCTCTAGAAGTTTGTGCCCTAGATCACTATAAATGGGAGCCTTCCTCTCTCATTTCCTCCATCTCATATCAAGCAATCCATTATTCATCAAGCATTCTCAAGGAGACCTCCAAGATCAAGCAATCATTTTCAATCAAGGAAGAATTCAAGCCATCCTCGTTCATTCAAGCATTAAAGATCAAGGATTCAAGCATTCAAGCCTTTCAAGGTATTTGGTTCAAGCATTCAAGATTCATCATTCAAACCCTAGATCTATCCATCATGGTGGAGTGATCTTCCTTCAAGCTCCTTTGTTCATCTTCAAGATCTATTCATTCTTCAAGGTGGATTCCAAGCATACATTCATAGAGGTTTTGATTTGTGGTTTTGATTTACATTTTTGATTCCAAGCTTTCATATCAACATACTTATTTACATTTCAAATACAATTGCAAATCTATCAAATATCATAGGTTCATTGTTAGATCTACTTCTACTACTTGCTAGCATCCTCTATTTCGATTCCACTATTAAGGTTGATTCTAAACCAGGGTTTGACCAAGGCAAACCCCTCATCCCAACAAAAAGACCATTTTTCTTGTAGATATAGGTGCGGGATGATGAATATCAGAATAGATCTGGATGCCCTTTTCAGCAAATTTTTAGGATCCGCGAACAAATTTTTTGTCAAAGCTCTTTCAGGTCGAGGTCAACTTTCAGTGGGGGTCAAGATTGTACCCCAAGGTAAGATCTTACCCTGATAAAGAGGTCAAAGTCAACCTTTCTTAGAAAGATAGAAGTTTTCTGGGTTTTCTCTGTCTTTGCATTTCCAGTCCGGCTCAGGTTGCAGAATCTCCTAAAACTTAGCACAGACATCAGAAAATAGTGATTTTTGAATCTACCTCTTTTCAAGGTAAGTATTCATATTTTATCAAGTTTGTAAGTCCATAACATTTTCCATACCCTCATTCTCATATCTTTACATCAATACCTAAACAATCAACAAACCCAATCTATATCCATTTTCATACTTTACATTTTGGTGAACTAGATGTGCTTACCCCCTATCTTTTATGGAATTAGATGCCCTATTGTTGGATTAGCTTTTTCATTTCAGAAGGATAAAAATATATTTCTTGCATTTCATTTGCTATGAAGATTTTTAAGATGCTTTGGTGTGCACTTATTTTCTTTATTATTCTCCTTTTAGCATCTCTTTACCAAACTTATGATGTTTGTGAGAGTATCATTCACTTCATTATGTTAGTTACCCTTCATCTTTCACTTGCCTATGCTTTTGTAAAATTGACCGATACTAGTCTTCCTACCTTCAAAGCTTTCATTAAAGATTTATGTGGTATAATTATTACTCTTTTGGATTATGTGAAAAATTGGGTAGATGATACACCATCTCCTAATCTTCCTAATCCTAATATTATCATCCCTAATCTGGTTCCTAATCTTCCTAATCCTAATCTAGTTTCTAACCTTCCTAATCCTAATTTGATGCCTAATATGCCTAAATCTCCATTTGCCAATCCTAGTTCTTCCCATACTTATGATGGGGTTCAAGCTATTATTAATGATGTAGATGTGCAAGAGTTCTTTGATTTAACTTCTCCTCTGATCCACAATGATATTCAAGGAAAGGGTAAAGACACTTCTTCTAAACCTATTATTCTACCCTATACAACCTTTACTCATGAACATGACAAACAATCACCTCGTATCAAAGTCTTATATGATATGTACACTACATGATATAATATGGTGTCTAAACAAGGTTATAAAGGTTTAGGACTTGGTGTTAATGAGCATGGTATTAAATATCCAGTCCATATCCCTTCTAAACAAGATCTGTGTGGTGTTGGATGTTTGCAATCTCAATTTAAGGTAGTTGATTTTGATCATCCTCCTCCTCTTCATGTTATTCTCCCTACACATAATTTAGAATACCCTGATACTCCTCAAGATGTAGTATGAAGGTGTATGTTCAATTGATGAATTCCAAGAAAGAAATATTTAGACCTTATGTGAAAGATGCGCTATCTAAGTATAAATGTCCTTTTCATTATAGTAATACACATTTCCTTGTTGATTGTGTGCATTTCAAGATATATGTTAGAGAAAGAGCTACTTTAGGAATTATATCTCACTCACGTGCTATTTTACAATTCCTTCATAACTATGATAGGGAGACCCCTTGGTATATATCATATCCTGAGTGTGAGGCCTCACCCCGAGCCTATCATAGCCATTCAGTTCTGCATTTGAGATAGACATATTTGATGATTATATTTTGATGCTCTATGGATTTTACTGATACTTTATGTTATGGTTTAATCACTTTATTAGTTTCATGCACATTATGTTATGTTTGGATGGTGATTATTGTGACATCAATTTGGAACCTACATGTGTGTTTTTTCTATTTAATGAATGAATTATGATGTCATGAGGATATTTAATTTGCAAATTAAATTATATATGTATGCAATAATTATGTTTCAAGTTTAATTTATTGATGAATTGTATATTTCATGATGAGATTTATGTATGTTATAAATGAATGATTATGCCATGTGAAATTTTGACTTAATTACGATTAATTTCTTGAGAATTATTTGATTATGAAAGTTATGGAATTTACATGTATATTTCCTTGGACTACTGATATTGGACTTGAGTGTGTAGGGAAATAGGCCATGGTAAATTTGGGGAACCATCGCAAAGACCAATGTGAAAATCAGTTTGAGCTAAGGTTGCTTCTAGTGGGAAGCCAAAAACCTCATTGTATTGTATTTAATTCATAAAATTATGGTGCATGAATGTATTTTATTTATATGTTAATTATAAATGTGATTTATGTGAGAATGCCCTAGTGGATATGCCACATGGCTTGTGATGTGTCATTGTTATTTGTGTCACTTGACACATGTGTGTGTACTTGTGGCCATGACATGTCCACTTGGGGATTGGTTGAACACCAACCTAGGATGGTACCCTTTAGGATCCCCATGAAAATGACTTGGTTAGGGAGCTTGAGGTTTTGTCATATCAATGAATTTCGAATTTGAGCTTTACATGGGTTTTTTGGGGGCTTAAAAGGTGTCTAGGGAAGTGTTAGGGCCATTTTTAGTAAGCCCACTTGATATACCTATGGGTAAGGGGTATTTTTCTTTCTAGGCCAGCCCCATGTTGACCAAAAGACCCATCCAAAACTTGGATTTTCAAAATGGTCGAAATTCTACTTTTGAAGCATGGTCTTGGTTAGAGTTCCATCCAATAAAGTGGTAAGTCTTTGGTCCACCTTTTTAGACTACCTTTTTAGGAATCCATATTTGGAAACCATGTAAAAGGTTTGGAAAGACCATCCAATTAGAATGAGATCCTATCCCTAGGAGAGTGTGTGGAGACCTTGTTAGAGGGGACTCTTCTTTAGGAAGAGTTTGACACCCACTCTCTAGATTTGGAGACTTAGCTATTTTGAAGAGGACTTTGGAAAGTGGAAAATCTCTTCATCAACTTTTCTTCCATAAGCTTGGATCAAGGTTGGTGGTATTCTTCATTTTGTTTTTTTTTATTTTCATGATGTGAGAAAGAGTTCTCATGTATGTTATTCTTTGTATGAAAAAATTTAGTTATTGTGTTCTTGTAGTGTTTGTGTTTGAGATCTTGTTATTTTGTGATAATGGATGTCATGTGAATCTTAAGTTTGTTGTAGTGTTATTTCCTTTGTGTTGTAAAAGTGAAGTTTTTATTAATTTTTTGCGTTTCTTGATTTGCATTGTATTATGGGAGTGTTCTCAAGGCCATACTCACCCTTGGGAGGGAAGAGTAGCCTTGGGGGTGAAGGGAATTGTTGGGACAATCATGGGTGTAGAGTCTCTCCTTGGATAGGAGAGGGATGAAACATGGATGTATGGGCTCCATGTAGCCATCTTTATTGTTTGTTTTGTATATTGGGGGTCATAAGGGGTTTGTGAGATTATGTTTGTGGTGAAAGATACATGATGAGGAAGCCAAGTGATGGCTTATCTCTTATCATGAGATGTTCTTTCTCTCCTTGAGTATGGTTCCACCTTCACCCCTATATTGAGTCACTTTGAGACTCTTTGTTTCAGCCTTGGAAGGGAGTTTTCATTGAGTTTCATTTTATGTTGTTGTTATTGTGGGTTTTCTTGATTGTCTCCTTGTCTTGTGATGGTTCCCCAAGCTCAGGGGTGGCTTCTTAGAAGCCTAGGATGGAAGGTGAGCATCCCATGGACTATCTTATTCTATTTATTTTTAGGTTTGGAGGCCATTGAAGACTTCATGTTTGAAGATGTAATCTTGAAGAGTTTGTGAATGTATTAAAAAAAAATTGATATGGGTCACTTTTGTATTATGATTATTGTTTTGTAAGGGAGTCTTGAGAATTCCTTTGAGTTCAAGTATTTTGTAATGGAGATATCACTCCAAGTCTTGTATTTGTAATAAGTGTGTTGTATCATAATTATGAAGAAATGTTTGGTTTTTCCTTTTGATAGATTTATGTTCTTATGAATAATAAGGATTGATGCATATTGTTGTTATTGTGATAGTATTTCAAGCATGAAACTTTAATAATCAATTTTAGTTCCTTGAGTTTCTTTTGAAATGGACATTTGAAAATATTAATGTTATTGTTATTGCTATTGTGGAATTCAAAAAAATAAGGATGAGATTTCAAACTTGTGTTGAGGAATTTCTTTTTAGCAAAGATGAGTTATTAGTATGAAAGTAGTCTATCATGTTAAACAAGTTAACAAAAGAAAGAAGTTTGAGTTTTCAGTAAATTAGTTGTTCTTTGATTTCAATGTAATGATAAATTCATAGAAGAATAAAAAAAATTGTAGAAAAATTTTGATTTTCCTTATGTACACTAAGACTAAATCAATTTTACCTCTTTGATAATTAGTAAAAGTAGCTAGTAGAATTCAAATGCAAACTAAACTATTGAGAGAAAAAAATGAAAAGCAAGCAAAAAGTAGAAAATGACCACCTACAAGTCTCTAGAAAATGTAGGGGGAAATGCCATACATTTTCCTAAAAACCACAGTCATTAAAATAATATTTCCTACACTTACTTGGCAAAATTAAAAATATAATAATGTATTAGTATAAATAAATCAGAGACTCTACTACACTTTCTAGGAGGCTAGACCTTTTAGGGACCCACCTGTTAGGAATGAATGCTTGGCAGTCATTCTGTAGCAGTTTTTGTTGCATTCATGACTATGATTGTCATTGATATCAACATAGTGATCTTCTGGAGACTTGCAGAGAAGCAGACAGTGTTTTGCTTAGCGCATGTGGTATATTGTAGTTTCAGCTATGTGATGTTGAGGTTATATTCTTTGATATGTTATATGTCTATGGTTAAGAGCGCAGACAGTAATTCATTCATTCATGAAAGTTATGAGCATTTTGGTGGAAGTAGTATTCAGGCAGTGTTCTCGAGTAGTGGTTTGTGGAAATTGGATGATATCTCCTAATCGGGATGGAATCTGGTTTTGTGAAATTAAAGGGAATTTGATGACACATTGATAGTTATTTGGATGATAGTGCAAACTTTTAAGTCACACGAGTGAAGATTTATTGTATTTGGAAGCTGACAGTTTTGTGTAATTTTGATGTAGCATGTGAAAACTTTTATTTTGTAATTGTGTGCCAACTCATTTTTAATTATTTGAGTGTGGTATAAAGGAAGGAATGTTTTTCCTTTTTTTAATGTGGCATGAGTGTGGTTAATTATGGTTGAATGTGAATGTATGCATGAAGTGAAGAAAAGAGCTAATGATGTTGTGAAAGCGAAATTGTGAAGGAAGACATGCGAAGTACAAAGATATGAAATTGAGATCTGGTGTAGCAATGAGTGTGGTTTGGCACAGTGAGGAGGTAACATATTTGATATTATTCTATTGAATAATCTTAAGGTCAGTTGGATAGTGTGTTTAGTGATCTTTTCTTTGAAGTTTTTTGGGCAGTGGGTCCTTCTGTCTTCCATAACTCCTAACAGGGTTAGAATCTTTTAACAGGGATTCAAAATCTCCTAATAGGGATTCATATGTATTGAATGTATTTCATAAGACTCCTAATAGAGTCCATCATTTCACAAGGAATATTTATATTAGTGCATCTTTTATGGGCATCATTCCCACTAGGTTTTACTCTTTGATTAAGAGGTTCCCTAGTCAACATATCTTGTGTTATTGTGTCATTGTGTATGATTATCTTTCTATGGTTGGTAATTATATTACTTATATGGTTTAATGCTATTGAAGATGATAAAAGTTATAATTATCTGATAACTGATTCACCCCTCCCCCCCCTCTCAGTTATCTTGGTGGACTTTACTTTCTAATAATCAGTATCAAAGAAGCGAGTCCTTGAAAGGAAAGTCTAACAACTTAAGGAGATCCATGGCAAAGTTCAGGAAAGAAAGCCCTAAGTTTGATGGAGTAAATTTTGATAGCTGGAAAGAAAAGATGAAGACACATCTATATGTTTAGGACTAGGCTATTGGTTAATTACAAAGAATGATAAGACTATCATTGAAGAAGATAATCTTGAGACATGCCCTAATGATGAGAGAGATCTATTCATGTGCAACATACTTGCAAGAGAAACACTTTTGACAGCACTTCCGGAGAATGAATATAGCTAGGTAAAATGTTTGAAAAAGTCTCATGAAATTTGGAAAGCTTTTCACTCTACTTTTGAAGGTGATGAACATGCAAAAAGAGTTAGATTACATAATTGGATATGTGCATTTGAAGATATAAGAATGTCGAAAGATGAATCTATTAGAAGCTATATTGGTAGAATGTCAAAAATTGTTGCAGGGATACAATCTTGTGGAGGAACAAAGATAGAGAATGAAGTGATATGGAAAATTATGAGGACATTGACTCCTATATTTAAGTAGACAACACAGATGATTGAAAAAGTGATACCTTGTACAACAAACTTTACAAGAGAGACTCTTCTTCGAAGATTGGAAGCAGCAGAGATGAACCTGAGGTTATCAAGAGACTTACCTAGAATGGAGATAGCATTTAGTGCTCTTAATGTTCACCCTACTTTGTCAAGAAGCATCAGTGTGAGTGGAGATTATGCTGGTAGCAGTAGATATAGAAATCAAGAAGACAAGAAGATTGAAGAAGGTATTGCCTTGCTTGTAAAAGGAGAACCAGACTGTAAGAAAATTTTTAAATGTTGGACTTGTCAAGAATCTGGTCATTTTGCATCTAAATGTCCTAAGAGAGTTAAGAAGTACATAAATAATTTCAAGCCTAGAAGATCTAAGGAATGTTATTATGCTAATGATGAAGACCTTGAAGCTAGTATTGAAAGAACTCTAAGTGAAAGTGATACTGAGAATAATGATGAAATAAGATTTGTAGCAATTAAAGAAGAGAATTATGAAAATAATGTTAAGGAAGAAAAAGCCTTAGTTTCCCAAGTTAAAAAGAAAGTTTATTGGATTATAGATAGTGGTTGTTCACATCATATGACTGGAGATATGAAAAAGTTCATAAATTTTAACAATTATGATGGAGGAGTTGTTAGAGTTGGTAACAATGCACCTTGTTTGATTAAAGGTATAGGATCTATTACTCTTGATGGAAAGACTAGTACTGATGATGTTTACTTTGTGGATGGATTGAAACATAATCTTTTAAGTGTTGGATAGTTAGTTGATAAGGGATATCAAGTTTGGTTTACTGAGAAAACTTATGTGATAAAGGATAAAGATGGAAATCTGATTTGAACTGGATCTAGAACCAGAGGTAATGTATTTTAGTTGAATCCTACTAAGATGACATGTTTAATTACTAAGATTGATGACAATTGGTTATGGCATAGAAGGTTTTGTCATATAAACTTTGATAATATTGTGAAAGTGAGTACTACACTTGCAGTAAGGGATTTGCCTAAAATTATGAAGCCTACTAACATGATTTGCAAAGAATGTGTGATGGCTAAGCAGAAGAGAAGTTCATTTCCTAGTAAGAAGTTCACATCAGCGGAGAAGTTGGAGATTGTTCATACAGACTTGAGCGGTCCTACCAGGACTAGAGGATTCTATGGAGAAAGGTATTTTATGATTCTTGTTGATGATTTTACAAGAATGATGTGGATTGCATTTCTGAAACAAAAATCTAAAGCATTTGATAAGTTTAAGATCGTTAAGAACAAAGTTGAGAATGAATCTGGAATGAAGATTAAATGTTTGAGATCTGATAGAGGTGGTGAATTTACTTCTAGATAGTTTAACAATTTTTGTGAAGTGAATGGTATTAAGAGATAGTTTTCAGCCCCTATAACACCTGAACAAAATGGTATTGTAGAAAGAAGAAATAGATCAGTGACTGAAGCAACAAGAGCTATATTATTTGAGAATGATTTAGCGAAGATATTCTGGAGAGAAGCAGTGAATACAGTAGTATATACAATGAACAGAGTACAAATCAGAGAAAACACAGACAATAAACCTTATGAATTATGGTTTGGACATGCACCCTCAGTTAAGTATTTTAGAATTTTTGGAAGCAAATGTTATATAAAGAGAGATGATGATATTGGAAAGTTTGATCCTAGAAGTGATGAAGGTATTTTTCTTGGATATTCTTTGAAAAGAAAAGCATATAGATGTTACAATAAGAGAACTAAAACTATTGTTGAGAGCACAAATGTTAAAGTTGATAAAAATTTCAAACTTCAGGAAAGAATGCTTGATTATGAATCTGATGAAGAAGCTTATCCTAAACCTAACACTAAAACTAATAAATTATTCTATGAGACTGACAATGAATTGTTGAATGAGAGTCATGTTGATGAGACCAGAGAGGAATCTAGAGAAGAATCTATAGTTGAAGCAAGATTTGAGACTATGACACCGAATAGGTATTTATCAAGACATCATCTTATTGAACAAGTTATTGGAAGTTTGGACAGAGGAGTTTTGACTTAGAATAAGGTACATTTATGTTTGATTTCCCAAATTGAACCTAAATCTACTAGTGAAGCTTGTGAAGATGAACATTGGATTAATGCTATGAGAGAAGAAGTAGATCAGATTGAAAAGAACAAGACATGGGAATCGGTCCCTAGACCTAAAGATAAGAATGTAATTGGAACTAAATGGGTATTTAGAAACAAGATGAATGAACAAGGAGAAGTTGTAAGAAACAAAGCAAGATTGGTATGTAAGGGATACTCACAACAAGAAGAAATTGACTATGAAGAAACTTTTTCACTAGTAGCAAGAATTGAAGCAATAAGAATGTTTTTGGCTTATGCAGCTTTTAAGAAATTTAAAGTATATCAGATGGATGTGAAGTCTGCATTTCTAAATGGTGAAGTGGAAGAAGTATACATTGAGCAGCCTAAAGGTTTTCCTTTGACTCAAGAAAGAGACATGGTATGTAAACTAAAGAAAGCATTATATGGACTAAAGAAAGCACCTAGAACTTGGTATGCAAGACTGGATAAGTGTTTGTTAAAATTGGGATTTACTAAAGGAACAGCTAATAGTAATCTGTACACAAAAGAAATTGAAAATGGTTTGTTGGTTATAGCTATTTTTGTTGATGACATTTTTTTGGAGGAGAAGATGAGGCCAGTGACAAATTTGCTGATGAAATGAAGACTGAATTTGAAATGAGTATGATTGGTGAGATGAAATACTTTTTGGGATTATAAATAACACAAAACAATGATGGTATCTTTGTAAGTCAGACAAAGTACTTGAATGATTTGCTAAAAAGATTTAGAATGGAGAACTGTAAACCAGTTGGAACACCTATGGTTATAGGACACAAACTATCTAGCAAAGATGAAACACCGGTAGTTGAGAAGAAGAAATACAGATCCATGATTGGAGGATTGTAGTATTTGACACACACAAGATTGGATATAGCACATTCAGTTGGAATGGTAGCAAGATTTCAAGCTAAACCTAGAGAATCACATTATGCAACAGTAAAGAGGATAATGAGATATTTAAGAGGTACAATGGACTATGGATTGTGGTATGAAAAATATGATGATTTTACCCTATGTGCATATATAGATGTTGATTGGGGAGGTAGTGTTGATGATAAGAAAAGCACTAGCAGTGGAGCTTTTTTTCTTGGAAGAAGATTGGTTTCTTGGCTAAGCAAGAAGCAGAATTGTATTTCACAAAGCACAGCAGAAGAAGAGTATGTAGCAATAGAAAAAAATTGTAACCAGATAATTTGGATGAAGCAAATGCTGAAGGATACTGGAATTAAATTTGTTGAGCCTATTGTTATACATTGTGACAACACCAGTATAGTCAGTATGTCTAAGAATCATGTATTACATTCTAAGACAAAGCATATAGAGATCAAGTATCATGTTGTAAGAGAGAAAGTTTCTCAGAAAGAAGTCAGACTGGAGTACATAAGCACAAAGGAACAGATAGCAGACATATTTACAAAACCTTTGCTTAAGGATACATTTGAGTATCTGAGAGGTATGCTTGGGGTTATACCCCAGCCTAATTTTGAGTAGTGATGTAGTTGGTTGCATCCATCCAGTGGTATATGAGCCCTATCTTTCTTCTAGACTGGATGTTGGTACTTCCTCTATGGGGGAGTATGTGTATCTAAGCTGAGTCATGAGGACTCTTGTGAATGTATTTTCTAAATAGTGTCTTTGACATTGAGTTGTTGTTGACATAGTGATGAAATTTCTACCATTGATGTCAATGGGGGAGAAGTGTACATGAAAAACCATTTGTATTATTTGTACCATCTATTGGAGAGAACTGAAAAGGAAAATGAAGCAAGATTTGATTGATGAAGAGGACTTGAAAATGTTTGTCATAGCAGCAATATTACAGTATTGGATTTTTGGAACATTGGATGTTTTTCATCTATGTTTCCATCAATGCCAATGGGGGAGATTGTTAGGAATGAATTCTTGGCAGTCATACTGTAGCAGTTGTTGTTGCATTCATGACTATGATTGTCATTGATGTCAACACAATGATCTTCTGGAGACTTGTAGAGAAGCAGACTGTGTTTTGATTAGCGCATGTGGTATATTGCAGTTTGAGCTATGTGATGTTGAGGTTATATTCTTTGATATGTTATATGTCAATGGTTAAGAGCGCAAATAGTAATTCATTCATTCATGAAAGTTATGAGCATTTTGGTGGAAGCAGTATTCAGGCAGTGTTCCTGAGTAGCGATTTGTGGAAATCGGATGATATCTCCTAATCAAGATGGAATCTGGTTTTGTGTAGTTAAAGGGAATTTGATGACACATTGATAGTGATGTGGATGATAGTGAAAACTTTGAAGTCGCACGAGTGAAGATTTATTGTATTTAGAAGCCGACAGTTTTGTGTAATTTTGGTGTAGTGTGTGAAAACTTTTATTTTGTAATTGTGTGCCGACTCATTTTTAATTATTTGAGTGTGGTATAAAGGAAGGAATGTTTTTCCTTGTTGTAATGTGGCATGAGTGTGGTTGATTTTGGTTGAATGTGAATGTATGCATGAAGTGAAGAAAAGAGCTAATGAAGTTGTGAAAGCAAAATTGTGAAGGAAGACATGCGAAGTACAGAGATCTAAAATTGAGATCTAGTGTAGCAGTGAGTGCAATTTGGCACAGTGAGGAGGTAACATATTTGATATTATTCTATTGAATAATCTTAAGGTCAGTTGGACAGTGTGTTCAGTGATCTTTCCTTTGAAGCTGTTTGGGCAGTGGGTCCTTTTGTCTTCCATAACTCCTAACAGGGTTAAAATATTTTAACAGGGATTCAAAATGTCCTAACAGGGATTCATATGTACTGAATGTATTTCATAAGACTCCTAATAGAGTCCATCCTTTCATAAGGAATATTCATATTAGTGCATCTTTTGTGGGTATCATTCCCACTAGGGTTTACTCTTTGATCAAGAGGTTCCCTAGTCAACATATCTTGTGTTATTGTGTCATTGTGTATGATTATCTTTCTATGGTTGGTTATTATATTGCTTATATGGTTTAATGTTGTTGAAGATGATAAAAGTTATAATTATCTGATAACTGATTCACCCCGCCCCCTCCCCCTCTCAATTATCTTGGTGGACTTTACTTTCTAACACCACCTGGATTGTTCCCCCAAAAGGGCCTAAAAAGGCTCCTAAAAGAAATAAATATATATACAAAAAAAAATTATTAATTTTGTCATATCTAATATTGAAAACTTAGTTATAAAGAAAAATATTATAATTAAAAAACTTTTCATACCCCACGTCAGTGGGCCTTCTCAAATTCCAAACAAAAAAAAAAACATTTTTAAAAAAATTTAATATATATTGTTTGGGGGGGGACCCGCAGGACCCACTTCCCTTGGGTACTGCCCTCCTCCTGCACGCTGCCATGCGCAAGGGTACCTACCATGGTAGGGTACCCCCTACACATGGTAGCGTGGGGTCCCAACTTAGTCCAAGGGGACTATTAGTGCATAGATAGGCGCTTTTGCTTTGTTGTTATTTTTTTTTGTTACTTTTATTTATTTAATTTCATTTGTTATTAATTAATATGTTAGTTAATTAATATTTATTTTTATTAAATTTTATTTAATTTGTTAATAATTATATTAATTAATATAATTATTAATAAATTCTTATTTCTTTTAAAACTTCATTTATTAATTAATAATTATATTAAGTAATAGTTATTATTAATATAAATTAATAATTAATACTTTGGCTTATAATATTTTATATATTTATTAATTGATTAAAATGTTATATAATTGTTTAACTAGTATATTTGTTATTAATATTTTATATATATTAATTAATTGATATATTTTAATTAATATTTTGGGCTAGTGTAATTTGACCCTCCAGTTTAGTTGAGTATTAAGGTAAGACGATAATCCTTTTATTTATTTTTTTGTTTAATAGTAAATTTTTCTGGTACTTATATGGGCATAAATAATTTAAGAAGATAATTTTAAAGCTAATGTATTTAGTATACATAATTGGGAAAGTATTCTTGTGGGGAGTAGTTGGCACCTTTTAAACAGTCTAGATTAGTTCGTAACCTTGAACATGAAGTTAATTTGGTTAGACAGAAATTGTTACTGAACCTAGTAGAATAAATTAACTAATGTATAACATTGATCCTGCTTAACATTATACCACTCTCATTTAAGATACTCTCTCTCTAGGACAGATATTGTCCTGATGTTGGTCTGAGACCTCTATGAACCTAGTAAACAACACCGGATGTGAATTTAGTTCTGATTGTTCTTCTTGTCCACGAACCTTGATGACTCAACTCACTGGTGGCCAACAATATTATAGAATCCTTTTAACCATTGATTAATGCACTTGTGACTTAGAGTATAGACATTAGATATTGTTCTAGTATTAGACTTGACAGTCAATCTTAGACATAAACTATTATCCCTTTCAAAAAAAAAAAAGTTGGTGTGTTTTTTAGTGCAAAATTATGGGCATGACACTGAGCTTAATTGGTATTCTTTCTACTCTTTTTCCCTTCTTCTCTATTATTTTGTATTGTGTTTATAATCATCCATAGATTTTATTATATATATCTTTTCTAAACACATTTGTTTTGCAAAGGTATATCTTGCTTTCATCCCTGGGGGGCAAGGTTCTTCCTTTCTTTCTCTTTATCTAGGGATATGCTTTCCTTAGCTTAGTGGTATTTGTTTATCTAGCAATGCTATTTCATTATACTGATAGATGTTGTGACCATGGATATCCTTTTATATGAGAGGTTGTTGTCCTAGGTCATCGCCTCTTCTTTATTTTGCAATTTTTTTTCTTTACAAACTCTTGCCCTTGCTTTGGTGATTAGATTTGTTTTCCTCACTTCAAAGATTCCACTTTCCCTTGGTGATAGGAGGCTTGATGATTGAATCTTTGTTCCCGCATGGTTTATCTTTGAAAGATGATATTTTATCTAAAAGCACTCCTCCATGGTGTGGGTCTTGTTGATAAGATCTTTTTCTTTGAGGATTTTTTTCCATGAGTGACATATCCTTTTCATGATTATCTATACTCTTGGATGTAGGGTTCAATACCCTTCACTAGGAATATAGTATACATTGTTGTTAAATAGGATATCTCCTTGCATTGTGAAGTAGGTATCCTCTTTCTCTTCCTTATCCTGATAAGTAGGTCTCCCTTATATTATAGTTTTTCATTTATATGTTAAATCCTCTAAAGGTAATACACATAAGTTGCTAAATCCTAAAGGGACACGCATTTTTCATTTTTATATGCTAAATCCTCTGAAGGTAATGCACATAAGTTGCTAAATCCTAAAGGGACACACATTTTTCAAATTTCAAATATGCTAAATCTTCTTAAGGTAATGCACATAAGTTGCTAAATCCTGAGGAGACACACATTTTATATTCCATGGTGATACAAGAAGGTGGATCTATGGGTATTCCAGAAGCCATCAGAAGATGCATTACAATTGCAAGGCACAGTTTTTGGGTGAACTATCAGGTTTGGCCACCTATTGGTCTCTCCCTCCCTGGCGATTCAAGGTAAGGTGGGCATCTTACTGGGTGAGGTAATCACTTTCTCTTTTCTCTCTTTTCACTTTCATGGTAGTAGGACTAGATCATGAAGCTATGTTATCTATAGTGTTTCTCTTGTCTTTCTTATGTAACCATTTATGCTCTTATGATAGTTTTCCAAACATGATATTATCATGGGAAACATTTCTTAGCAAGGTTTCCTCTACTAGTTGATTTGGGTCTATTTTAGTACTAACCCCCTTTCTTTTTTATTGTTTTAGTCTCCTTTCATGTATGTATGTTGAGTTAGGATCCTTAGCCTAGGGGCTTACATCCTTAACTAAGTGTTGTTCTATCTCATTGTGAATCCACTTGGATCTTTTCTTTCTTCTCCTTTACCAATAGTTTGCATCGAATCCATACTCTTGCTTAAGTGGGGGCTAAATGTATCATCAGAAATGGAAGCACTTCCATTTAAGACAGGTTTATCCCTTTGAGTAGGTACTGTGGGGTCATGTCAAATTCCTCAAGTAGGTCCCTAGCTTGAATTTGGCCTTTCTCCTCACTCTCCCCCTATCTCCACCTGATTTTTGCACTTTTTTGGCATTCTGGACTAAGATCCTGAGATTTTGGACCTTAAGATCAAGGTTGGCTTTCTAGGTCAAAGTTGACCTTAACTTTGACCTAGGTCAAAGTCAACCTCAACCTTGACCCTAGGTTCAAATTTCAAGGTTCCATGATTTTCAAATGTCGGGTTTCGGAGAGATTTGATTTCCCACTTCTAGGTCGGCTGTTTCTGATGTCAGAACATTAAATCCTTAAATTATATTTAATTTAGGTTCATTTTTAGGGGTTAAGGCTTAATTAGAATTTAATTCCCCAATGTTGGCCCCTCTAGAAGTGTGTACCCTATATCACTATAAAAGGGAGCCTTCCTCTCTCATTTCCTCCATCTCATATCAAGCAATCCATTATTCATCAAGCATTCTCAAGGAGACCTCCAAGATCAATCAAGCATTTTCAATCAAGGTAGCATTCAAGCCATCCTCATTCATTCAAGCATTGAAGATCAAGGATTCAAGCATTCAAGCCTTTGAAGGGATTTGGTTCAAGCATTCAAGATTCAACATTCACCCTAGATCTATCCATCATGGTGGAGTGATCTTCCTTCAAGATCCTTCATTCATATTCAAGATCTATTCAATCTTCAAGGTGGATTCCAAGCATACATGCATAGAGGTTTTGGTTTGTGGTTCTGATTTACATTGTTGAGTCCAAGCTTTCATATCAACATACTTGTTTACATTTTAAATATAATTGCATATCTATCAAATATCATAGCTTCATTGTTAGATCTACTTCTACTACTTGCTAGCATTCTCTATTTGGATTCCATTATTAAGGTTGATTCCAAACTAGGGTTTGACCAAGGCATTACCCTCATCCCAACAACAAAATCATTTTTCTTGTAGATACAAGTTTGGGATGACGAATATCATAATAGATTTGGATACCCTTTTTGGCAAACTTCTGGGATCCGTGAATAGAATTTTTGTCAGAGCTCTTTTAGGTCAAGGTCAACTTTCAGTGGGGGTCAAGATTGTACACCGGGGTAAGATCTTACCCTGATAAAGAGGTCAAAGTCAACCTTGCTCAGAAAGATAGAATTTTTTTGGGTTTTCTCTATCTCTGCATTTCCAGTCTAGCTCAGGTTGCAAAATCTCCCAAAACTAAGCACAGACATCAGAAAATAGTGATTTCCAAATCTGCCTCTTTTCAAGGTAAGTATTCATGTTTTATCAAGTTTGTATGTCCATAACATTTTCCATACCCTTATTCTTGTATCTTTACATCAATACCTAAACAATCAACAAACCTAATCTATATCCATTTTCATACCTTACAAGTGGCAATGAAAAATTTGAAAATTAGGTTTAGGCAAGTTGACATAAAAATTTGAACAAGTTACAAATATTATATCAAAAATATGTAAGAAGGGAATCTGTAGAAAATTGAATTTAGTTTCTAAGATACTAGGCCTTTTTTGAAAAATAATTATTCTATATGTTGAAAATTTCAAATTTCAATGTAGTAGTACGAAAAATTTTAGGAAAAAAATAAAAAGTAGGTGTATGTCTGACCACCTTAAACAAAATCAAATCATATTTTTTTTACAATATTCTAGATATAAGTGTTAGAGTCATGTCTGGATGTGAAACATATTTTTTGTAATTTTTTTTAAAGTAAATAATTTATTATGATTTTTCTTCTACAACTTTTCAAGAATACAAAAACTCTCGTGTCTGGCCACGTTAACTTAGTCTAAACTTTATCAAATTGAAAACTTTATTTATTTTTATTGTAGTTGGAAAATCATAGAATGTGACACATGTTTTCGATTTCAAAAATGTTACACATTTTGAAAGTTATAGCTATTTTTCAATAAGTCTATCAATCGGGACTAGAAAGATAATAGGTAGGTGTATGTTTGACCACATTAAACAAAATCAAATGATAATATTGTTTTTAGTTGATTCTAGATAAAAGTAGTAGACTCATGTCTGGATGTGATGTATATTTTTTTAATTTTTTTTCCAAGTAAATAATTAATTATGATTTTTCTGCTACAAATTTTCCTAAACATAAAAACTCTCATGTTTGACCACCTTAACTTATTCTAAACTTCATCAAATTGGAAGAATTGTTTATTATTATTGTATTAGGTGAAGCATAGAATGTGATGTATATTTTAGATTTCAAAAATGTTATATTGTTTGAAAGTTATAGTTTTTTTTCAAAGAGTCTATCAATTAGGACTTCTTTTTCACGTCACCACTTTTTGGCATACCATGACCCTGCACATAGCCAAATAGCAGAAAATGAAGATTTATTGCTCACCGGTATGCACTTCCATGATATTCAACCACTGGTTTGAACCTACTTGCATTTATGTGCACAATGTCGATGTAGTGTAGCTTCCCACCTTATACCACCTCCTTCAACTCTACTTTGCTTGTGGACTATGCCAAAATAAAATAAAATGAAATGTGTCGACCATAGGAGGGATATATGTATAAAATTTGACCTTTTCTTTAACTTCTATTCCTATGTTTTTTGTAATTATGACCACTCTTGAGGGTCGTAATTCCGACCAACACGGGAATAGATTTTAAAAAAATCAAATTTTTCTTCTATAAACCGACCATGGAAAATCATTTTATAGCTTGGTTGGAAATGTTGGTCTAAAATGTGGGTCAAATGTACTAGTGGCATGATAAAGATGAACTAGAGATAACAAAATTGATACTTTTAAAAGAACTATATGTTGAAAAAGAAGTAAATGAAAAGTTACAAAATGAAATATCAAATACAAGGGATAGGATGCAAACTTTGGAGAGCGAGCTAAGTGCATTAAAGAAAAAATATGATAATGTATAAAGATATTTCTTCACCATTACTGATGAACTTAATCAGACTAAAGGTCTCATAGAGAAACTTCATGAGAGCATACATAAATTGGAGGAGAAAATTGTCATGTTGAAGCTTGTTGGAGATAAGATATGAGTAGGATTTAATGACAATCCTAGTCAGATGAAGGATAGAGTTGTTGTGAGTGTTGATTCACCTAAGAAGTTAGAATCTAAGGTTGTGATAGTAGAACCTTAGATACCTCCTGGCAGAGATAATGACAAGGATTGCAGCCATGAAGATCAATCAAAGAAGGAAACTAAAAAAGGTATTCCTAAACCCAAGTTTACTAGTTTTTGTTTTAATTGCTACGTGTATGAATAGAAGATAAGAGAATGTAGAAAACTATATATGTGATCTAGTAGACCTACATATGATCACTTGGATGATAACCTAAACAAGCAAAAAGAGAAAAGTTTGAATGAGGAAAAGATACAAAAAGGTGAATGTAGTAAAGATGCAGAACATTGACAACCTATGGATAAGGAAATAAGTAACACTATGCAAGATAATGTTTCTAATGCTAGTAATGATGAGGCTAACAAGACAATTGAAGAAGTTAAGAAACCTACTACCAGACCTAGAAATATTTTGTGCTATAAATGCAATAATTTTGGTCATATTGCTAAATATTGTAAGTTACCGATTGATTATATCCAACTGAAACATAAGAAGAAGGTAACATGTTTCAAGTGTAACAATGATGTAGATGAACCAAATATTGTAGATATACTAGACCAATCAAGAAGTCCTTCAGGCCACTCATAAAGGAAAAAGAGTTGAATAAAGAGATAGAGAGCTAGAAGATCTGAAAGAAGAATTTATGAAGAAACAGGTCAAACACAATGAATCTGTGGAATTTGAGGTTAAGAAATATGAAGAGAAGAATGCAAGCACTCACAAGAGTCCTAAGATTCTTGTTGAATCATTGCTAGGGTGCATTGCTTCACCATCTTTATGATGGGCAATGTATGCCTTAGGGGAAGCATGACAGATTAATACCAGTCAGATAAAAAGCCCCTATATGGATGAGTTAGTTGTGCAAACTTAAAGGAAACTTAGTTATTGTGTAATATGATCTTGGATAAGATGGCATCATATTTGGAAATTTTTGTGGAAACATATACTATTTTGAGCCAGCATTGGCTTCTTGCAGCTTTATGAGCAGTTTTTGGGACTTGTTCCAAATTTCCTATAAGTTTAATGTTGTGATCAAATTATCTACCATTTCTATAGAGATCAGAGAGCATTGAAGATTCTAGAGTAGTAGTTGGAGCTTGAAGTCTTTGCAATTTTGTTTGCAAAACCCTTACACGAACGTGTCAGATAGGTATTTGTAATTATCTCAAGAAATCTTTGTCAATTACAGTAATAGAGTAGACAGTATGGATACACCTAAGGTTTTCAATGTGCTTCCATGGAATAGCTGTTGGAAATTTTTCTGAGTTAGATATCTAGATGTTGTCATTATGGAAACATATAATCTGTATGAAGACTGCATATGATAACAAGCAGCTATGCCAGAGCGCAGAGTAAAATTGTCTAAGTGTAAGCAGCATTTTCCCAGTCTAACCAGAGATAGTTTTAGAGGGCGATGTCAATAGAAGTAATTTGAGTGCTTGCACACTTGAACATTGATAATTTTATGTATATTGAAGACTCACTTGAGAGCACAAGTTTGTACAGCATGTACGAAAGAAGTTATTATAGTATTAACAAAGAGAGAGTTGAAGCTGACTGGATAGAGAAAGAAGACAAAATCAGTATGATAATTAAGGGATTATTTTGTTTATCAAAATAATAACTTAATCATATAAGGGATGACATCCTAGATGTTAACCCTTGGGTAGCACAAGTTAATATGTATTTTGTAAAGTGCTTTATGTTTTGTAAAGCTGACTGTAAAGGTTATTATTCTTAATAACTTGTATAAATGTAAGTCATGTAATCTGAAGAAAGAAGTGTAACATATGTATGTGAAAGATATTGATGCGAAGTTGTAAATTATAAAAGACAAGCAAGTAGACTTTGTATATGCAAGCGAAGAGATAGATTGCAATAGGAAAGCTATTTGGTAGTAGTAAAAGGTTATGTACCTTATCCTTTTTGTAATCAAAGATCATTGTATATTACATGTTTGGGCAATGAGCTCATCTTGTAATCATTCTATCTATACTACCAACTCTTAGCAGGGTTGAGGCTTCTAACAAGGCTGAAAGTCCTTTAATTAGGACAAAGACACTATATGCATGTAATAGGCTCCTAACAGGGTCAACATCCTTAACAAGATACTTTTGATTAGTGGATCATTTGTGGGTATCATCCCCACTGGGGTTTTCCATGGTCAAGGTTTCCTCAAGAACAAAACATGGTGTTATGAGTTCATTTGCGTTATTTCTATGCATGCTATTTAGTTTACTTTGTTTTGCAAGTATCAAGATAATTTGTTATATCCATAATTGGGCAAAACTAAAATTTTGCAGAATACTGATTCACCCCCCCCCCCTCAGTATTCCCTATTTATAACAATTGTTATCATAGCCTAGTTACTCAAAAAAGATTCATTCAAAGAAAGCCTAGCAACTTGAGTAAGATCTCTATGGATATGGATCAGCTATAGAAGAATCTTGAAGAAGCTCTTGAACATATTGATATTCTTACTAAAGAGAGAGATACTCTGAAAGGGAAATATGATGATGCAAAGAACCTCATTAAGAAGCTAAAAGAAAAGTTGGAAGAACTAAAATCAAAGAAGGAATCTACAATTCAAATTGAAGATTGTGATGAAAATTTGGAAAAAGAAAATGAGATCCTTAAACATGAATTAAAGATATAAATTTGAAGTTGAGTTTGAAAAATGGAAACAACAAGAATGAAGCAAATCTGAAATATGAGAATGAAGATCTGAAGTCTCAACTTTGTAAAGTTACATCTGAACTTGAGAAAACTAAATTATAGTATGTTGAACTTGAAATGTACAATACAATTCTGTAAGGTGAACTGACTCATTCTAAGCAACATCTTGATAGAATGTATTCCACCAGTGAGAAGATTGATGAGCAAATGTCTTATCAAAAGCCACATTATGATACAGCCGGTCTTGGATTTAACTCATTCAAGATAAGTGAAGAATGCAAGGAACCAAATCTGAAAGTTTCTGAGAACAAAGATGAAAAGAAATCTGATGAAGCTAACAAATCTGAAGATATACCAAATCTACCTAAAGAAGAACCACCTAAAGGTATGCAAAGAGAATTTAAAGGTAGATATTTTGCATGTAATACTTTTGGTCATATGAAGAAAGATTGTACAGGTAAGAAATTCAAATCTCTTAATGGTTATTGTTATAATTGTCATGGTTTTGGACATAGAGCTATTGAATGTAAGAAGCCTAGATCTACTGATAATAATAGTAGTAGAATGTTTAGAGATACTAACCATGCAGATAAGAGAATTACTAAAGATATGAATAGAAGAAATGGTGTAGTATGTTATATAGATGCAACAAGATTGGACACATTGCCAGAAATTACAGATCACAAATCAACCAAACAGTACCAAGATATGGAAACAATGGAGTATTTTGTCAGATATGTAACAAATTTGGTCATACAACAAGGTTTTGCAGAATGAATAAGATGAGAAACCCTAATCCTAGAAGTTACACAAGGAGAAATGAGAATGCAAGCAATAGTCAGAAAGGATTCTATAATAATTCAGAAGAAGTGATATTCATTAAAGCCACAGATCAAGGAGACACTTTCAATATAGAAGGTAACCAGAAAGGTGAAGTATCTAATGGTAAGAGTGAATCTCTTCCTAATCCATCTCAAAGCACTTAAATTCATAAAGAATGTATTAGAGTAGGAAATTAGGATAGTGTATAAGTTAGTGTAGGATGAATTGAGTCTTGCGTAGTTAATGTAAGGTAGTATGTGATGTAATGATGCTATGGTTAAGAGTGCATGAGCTAATATGAATGTATTCAAGTTCACAAGAAGTTTGAAGTTTTGTAGGAAAGCAGGAACAACTTTTTGGAAAGAAGCGGCAAAGGAATTGAATGTGATGTCAGAATCTTGTAAGATTGAAAGGTTAAAAGCTTATGATCAGTATTATTTGATCATTGAAAAATATATAAGTGATAAGGAGATCAATACAACAGTGATTGAAAGTAGTTTGCAAGATTTGGTGAAGGAATTTTGGGTCAGATCTATGCAAAGCCCTAAATCATGAATTTGAGGTATTTTACTAAGTAAATCTATCAGTCAGTTAAAACATTTGCATAAATCATGGATGTATCACTTATTCATCATGTAAGGGATACTATTAGACCTAGAGTTAAAAGGGAACCAGTAGAACCCTTGGAAGAAGACCCTAGTCTTGCTTTATCATCCATACCAGACAGAGTTTTGCACTTAGAAGATGTTAAAGGTTATTTGAAATGCAAATTGGAAACCCTCAATGAAAGTGATTTTACTAAGGAGCATGAGAAATTATATAATCAGGATATGTCATTGAAAGTAGGGTTTGAAAATCTGAAAGAAAATGAAATCATGAAGTATTCGCTGCAATATGAATTTGATTATGATGAATGCACCAAGATAATTTTGAGAAGAATTCACAATGGGAAGTTTTGGTTAGATGATAGAGTAATTGACATAACATGAGACCTAATTCATGAAGTAACTCATTAATCAAAATCTAAAGTTATACCTTTTAATGAGAATAATATAAAGAAGATAAAACTAGACAACACTAAATCCTCTTATAATGGCAGAGGAATTGTAATCACCAAGATAGTTCAAGATGATGTTAGATATGTATGTAAGATCTTAACATCTAAATTCTATGCTAATTCTAGAGAAGATGACATGGCAGCTGGTATGATTCATGCAACTTATTTGATATGTATAGAGAAAGTACAAGTTGATATGTGTGAAATCTTGAGAATTTAGTTGTTTGAGAACCTTGAAAAGATAAAGAAAACCAAGAACTCACAATTCAAATTCTCATCCCTAATCACATATATGTTTTTCCATTTATTGAGAAGATTTCCATATACCATTGGAGAATATTGGAATGATAACAGAACCACAATGGAAAGGATCAACAAAGTGTATCTAAGACACCCTATAGACAAGGTTAATGAGAGTGCAACCTTGGTGATTAAAACATTTCAGAACTTGATAAAGAAAAGATCAAGGATACCACAGGCTATAGTAGAAAAATACAAAGATGAAATATGTTTCATGGTTGACACTGACTTTAATTTTGTTGAAGCAGTTGAACCTAGAGTAGAATTCATAGATCCTCTTGGATATGAAGTATCTCAAAATGAGATAGAAGAATATGTGAATAGATTGCTTAAGAGAAAATTGGATGTAAATAGTTCTAGATTTGGAACTTATGAGGAGAACTTTAACTCCACAAAGTCTTTACAAGAAGAAAAGTTATCAAAGAAAAGAGTGGAAAGCACAATCAAGAAAATTCTTTAAGGATAGAGTTATGTCAGAACAAGAATTTATAGTGGCAAAGCAGATAGTAGCAGCAATAAGAGAGATTGGACAGAAAGAATTTTTGTCTGCTCCACTTCTTGGCACTTTCATTATCTTGATGATGGATCACAGAGTGTGATCTGAAATGTTGATGCTAAAAACACTCACACAATCGAATCCAGAAATTCAGCTCATTGCTCCACTTCTATCATTAGTTGCAGATTAGACTAGAAATATTTAGAATGTGGAGAAAGTGGTAAAAGTTGAAGAGGAGCAGGAAACAAGGAAATCTACAAGAACCTCCACCACTCCACTAGGTAAAAGGGTAAAGGAAATGGCAAGTGGGCTTGGTAAATGATAGAAAATAATAGTTACCCCTATGTAAAGAAAAATATCTAAGGTAAGAGATGATGAAGACACTGGAATCAATAAGAGAAAATGGAAACCAAAGATAGATAAGGTAAATGCTCAAATCATTAATGATGGAGATTTTTCAAAGATGAATAAATACTATGAGTTATACAACTTTTTAGAAAGATTGAACTTAGAGAATACAATTGTTAGACACATGACCTTAGCTGATAAGAAATTTTACAATATTCAACCTGAAAGATACTAGATGAACTTTTTAAGAAATTAGTGAACAGGAAGAAGAGAGCAGATGAAGAAGACAATAAGATTAGAGAAAATTTTGTGAGAAAGCTCTATGACATTATAGATGAAGATCATTTTAAGGAAATAATGAAATATCTTAATATTCACTTGAGAGCAAAAAGAAGAACAATCCTGATAATGGGAGGAAATTATGAAGAAATAAACAAGGAAACTAAACAAGCAATAGTAAGGTAATGACAATAGGTGTTAGTAAGCATACAAGTACAAAAGATCAAGCTTTGGAAGATGAGCACCAGAAGAGTCCCTCTCCACCACCATCAATCAACATTGTAGATGAATCAATGAATGTGGAAGGAACACATATTATACTGGATAGTGATGATAATCCCTTTAGCAACCTTTAAAACATTGTTGACAATTTAGCTATGGAAGAACAGGACATTTCAGTTGCAGAGGAAGAAAGGAAGGAAACAAGAGAAGAAGAACAAAAACAAGCAGAAACTCAAGTAAACATAGAGATTGCAGAATAGAAAGGACAACAAAGAAAAGCATAAATGAGTCCCACTCCTGAGATTGCAGCAGAGAAACCATAGTTAGAATCCATTTTTGCTAATCTTGGAAAAGAAGTTGATGATGATGATCAAATGGATTTGATCTCATCTTTAAAAAAAATCATTTGCAAAAACAAGAAAGTGAAAAGCCTTGAAGGATCATTGCTTGAAGTGATAGAGAAGTTGTAGAGTGTTGTAACCAGTCAGATATCAGAGGTAGATCCACTGGTAAAAGCAAAAGAAGTTGTGAAAGCATTTAACAATGAACTCACTAACTTATCAAACATAGCAACAGTAAAGGCTCAGGTAGCCTATGAGGCCAAAAAATTTCAAGATATATGTGAGAGTATCAGAAATGATATCAATAATCTAGATGTATGTATCAAGGAACTTAGAAGAAATTTGGATAGGGGAAAAGCTTTGTACATTCAGTGTACAAAAATAGAAAATCATGTATCAGATTTTTCAAAGAAGATAAAAGCAAAGGAAGCAGAAATTAAAACAGAAGCAAATCTTTTATCCAGCCCAAATGCAAAGATATCAGACATTGAGAAGATAATTAGTACAATGTGTGATGAAATAATAATTCTTAGTGATGAAAGAGAAAGGAAGTTGAGAAGATTTTCTCTACTAAGAGAGCACATTTCAATTAAGATAAACATTATTGAAGGACAATTGGAAGAATGTCTTTCATCCAAGACATCTTATGAAAAGTTTTACTATGAAAACCTTCATGCATGTGAGATAGCATCTTATGGTTTATGTCCACTACTTAGTGTTTCAGACACCATTAAGAAGGCATGGGAGAAGGAGATAGAGAACATAAAAGTAAATTTTGCAAATTGTGTTGCAAGCCTACTAGCTTTGCAATCTTGAATCAAAGGTAAACATTTTTTAGTACACATTTTTTGACACCCTTTTTCTCATTGTTGTCAAAGGGGGAGTGATAGCAGAAAATTGAGTATGATATAAATATATGATATGGAGTATATTCCTAGGGGGAGTATAGATGATATATATAAGATATTTTGGAGATATAAGTATATTGAAGATTTTTTGTTATGGCCACAATTTTGAAGTTTTGTATAACTTAGCCAATTTTCTTATGTGTTGCCACCAATGAAAAAGGGGGAGATTGTTGGCAATTTGGCTGAGTTAGATATCTAGATGTTGTCATTATGGCAACATATAATCTGTATGAAGACTGCATATGATAACAAGCAGTTATGCCAGAGCGTAGAGTAAAATTGTCTAAGTGTAAGCAGCTTTTTCCTAGTCTAGCGAGAGAGTTTTAGATGGAAATGTCGATAGAAGTAAGTCCAGTACTTGCACACTTGAACATGGATACTTTGATGTATATTGAAGACTCACCTGAGAGTGCAAGTCTATACGAAATGTACAGAAGAAGTTATTGTAGTATTAACAGAGACAAAGTTGAAGCTGACTGGATAGAGAAAGAAGATAGAATCAGTATGATAATTAAGTGATTATTTTGTTTATCAAAATAATAACTTAATCATATAAGGGATGAAATCCTAGATGTTAACCCTTGGGTAGCACAAGTTAATATGTATTTTGTAAAGTGCTTTATGTTTTGTAAAGCTGACTATAAAGGTTATTATTCTTAATAACTTGTATAAATGTAAGTCATATGTAATGTGAAGAAAGAAGTGTAACATATGTATGTGAAAGATATTGATAAGAAGTTGTAAATTATAAAATACAAGCAAGCAGACTTTGTATATGCAAGCAAAGAGATAGATCAAAATAGGAAAGCTATTTGGCAACAGTAAAAGGTTATGTACCTTATCCTTTTTGTAATAAAAAATCATTGTATATTACATGTTTGGGAAGTGAGCTCATCTTGTAATCATTCTATCTGTACTACCAACTCTTAGCAGGGTTGAGGCTTCTAACAAGGCCTAAAGTCCTTTAATCAGGACAAAGACAATATATACATTTAATAGGCTCCTAACAGGGTCAACATCCTTAAGAAGATACTTTTGATTAGTGGATCATTTGTGTGTATCATGCCCATCGGGGTTTTCCCTTGGCTAGGGTTTCCTCAAGAACAAAACATGGTGTTATGAGTTCATTTTCTTTATTGCTATGCATGCTATTTAGTTTACTTTAATTTGCAAGTATCAACATAATTTATTATATCCATAATTGGGCAAAAGTAAAAGTTTGCAGAATACTGATTCACCCCCCCTCTCAGTATTCCCTATTTCTAACAATAGGTATAAATTTAAGAGTCATCCCTTCAAATCTACTAAAGAGGATCAAGAAGCTACACTTTCACACACTCTGGTTGGTTTTCTTCATGTTGAAGATATCAAGGCATACATACATAATAAGATTAAATTCATAGGCACCTCTAATATTTCTGATGAAATTCTATAGTTAGATAATGCAAAAAAAACCCTAAGGGAATAATGTAGGAAAGTACACAAATTTCCAGTGGTGAAATTCATGGAAAGATATGAATTTGATGAATTAGACTAGATTAAGATTGTACTAAGTAGAATACATGATGAATTCATATGGATTCATGGAACCCCCACTAATATTACCAAGGAACTATTACATGATATTATTGGATTACCTATGACAGGTAAAGTACCTACAGCTAAGAAGAACATAAGGTTTGAAGTACAGAAATTGACATAAATAAAATGGAAAAAAAGAGCTATGACTATAAATGACATCGCAGAAGAAGATGTCAAGTTAGTAGCAATGATATTGGGATACAAATTCCAATATAGAAGCAGAATGAACATTGTGTCATCTATTTTTTTTCACATGGCATACAAAATGGTAATTGAGGATGAAGAGTATGACCTATGTGAGGTCCTAAGACAACAACTAATGGAAAATCTTGGAGGAATAAAGAAGAATTGGACAACACATTTTAGATTTGGATCATTGGTTATGTAGATATTCTTTCATGTGATGAGAAGATATCCTAACATGTACCTATGGAGATCTGATAGATGTCATATGTAGATGATTAGTGGTTGTTATAGAAGTGATGAACAAAACATGTATGTTGAAGTTGCAGGCATGATGAAACTCTTTCAGAAGCAAATGAATAAAAGGGAAAGAATCCCTTGGATATTAGTTGATAAGTATAAAATGACATATGTTTCATGGTGGAAACTGACAATACATGCTTTGAAGTAGTGGAACCTAGAACTTCATGGGCTATCCCTATGGGCTATGAAGTTGATTACACCATTCTGGAGCTTCACATTCAACATGTCTTATAGTCCCCTAAAGACCTCAATGCTCCTAGATGGGGTACATATGAAGAAAAATATATATCAGTAAAGGAAGAGCTAGAGAAGGGAAGAAGAGAAAAGAAAGTTGAGTCCCTTATTGATAAAATAGAATAGTAGCATGGAATAAAAAAAGAAGAGATGAAGACTGCCAGAGAAAAAGTGGTAGAACTTGGAGAGAAATATAATATTCCCCCTCCCTAGCCTAATATTGAGGCACCTCAAGTGGTGGAGGTTGAAGAATAAGGAGAAAGGGACAATGATGACACACCCTCACCTACTAGGAGAATGTCGTAGATGAAATTTGCACAAGCAACTACACAAGGGAAAACACCTCGTAAAGCTAGACCAAAGGCCATGGCTAGTGAACTAGGAAGAAAGAGGAAAACATTTGATACTCCCCCATCTTTGCAAAGGAAGGATAAATAGAAAATGATTGCAGAAGAATGGGAACAAAAAGAGGAAATTCAAGTGATGGATATAGAGAAGACTGAGGAACGAAAGAAGAAGGAAAAAGAAGCTGAAAAAGATACAAACTTCAAGAGGCTAACTTAAGGGAACTTGAAGCAGATAAAAAGAAACCAGTATAGATAGAAAAAAAGAAAGGTCAGGAAGCACAAAGGTATTTGTTTAAACCCTTCTTGAAAATTCTAGAGAAGAGAGAAGTGAATGAAGATAAACTTGCCTCTATTGAAAAGTATTTTGATAGATATGATAAGGAAGAGAAAAGTAAGATACAAGATATAGTTATTGAGCATATGCTCACCTTCAAAAATAATTTGATTGAAATGGAAGGTCAAATAAATAAGGATCTATTTGAGACATTAGAGGAAAGAAAGAAGAGAGCCTTGGATGAAGACACCAAGATGAGACAAGATATCCTTCTACATAATATTACTACCATGATAGGGAGTGAGATTGTAAATTGGATTGAGATGTTAAGGCCAAAACTAAGGACCCAAAAAAGAATCATCAAGTTTAACACAAGGCAGGGGGTCAAGAAGGGCCAAAGGATGGCACACCCTAATGATCCAAGCCTACTCAACACATGCGAAAGCAAACAACAACAATAGTGAGAGAGAGAATACATGATCTTTCATATATTTTCATCAAATAGAATCATACATGCCAGGCTATAAGGCCTTCCCAGCTATGGCCCGATATTAAGATGAATCTCAGAAGTCCTCAAACATGTGAGGATTTGTCACAAATCACCATTCTAATCCCTTCTATCTTCTATCAAAACTGACCCTCCAAACTATAGCCAAACAACTACATTTATACAAGAGGCTACTGAACTGAGTCGGCCTTTAGATCCACAATCAATAGAAGAAATGGGAAGATCTGGGACCACATGCTTCCCAATTATTGATTCCAACATTAAATCCACTATCTAATATAAATGCACAAGTCAACCACAATAGAACTAAAACTAAACCTGTCGGTGAGCAAGGATAACCGAGCAGCAAACAAGCAACACCATGCACCAGTGAAACAACCGATCACCCAGGAGATAACTGACCACACTCGGTAACCAAAGGAAACTGACCAACTTGGTCAAAGTAGGAATTGAGCAACACAAACAAACTCCAAATTCATTTTGGTGACACAGGATTGCCAAGGACCCGAGATGCTCCTGCATCAGACACCTGGGGTTATTTTGAAATGATTCTCTATATCATTTGGTAGATATGATCCAAGCTACATCCAACTCAGACTGTGAAATCCATGAACTGTCTTCAATCAATCTATTCTTCCACTTTACCAGATATTCCATATATTGCTTTCCTCTTGTACTTTTGCCAATTCTTTGCTCCAAAATCTGTTCAATCTCTTCAACCTACTTCTTTGGATATTCTATCAGTACTGTCATTTCTTCATCAAGTTCATGATACTCATACAAATCAACAATGTTGAAAATGGGTGATATATCCATGTCATTAGGTAACTCAATCTCATATGCATTTCCACTGTCAAATTTCCTCAAAATCTTGCAAGGTCCAAACTTATTCATCTTCAGCTTCCCATATGTTTCAATAGGAAATTGGCCTTTCTTCAAATGAACCATCACTTCATCACCAACATCAAAAGTTTTATGTCTCCTTGATCTATTAGATCTGTCTTTGTATTTTTTATTACTTTCTTCCAGCTTCAGCTTCACATCTTCATGTACTCAAAAAACTTTACCCCTTTAGCATTTTTCTTATTTTTATTAGCAATGTCTCTCAAATTAGATATACCTCTTGGTTGTATGCCATTCACAATCTCAAATGGTGTTTTTCTAGTACTCCTATTCATTGAATTATTGTATGAAAACTCTACTTGTGCCAACACATAATCCCAATTACTCAGTGTGTCTCCAACTAAACATCTCCAAAGATTTCCCAAACTTCTGTTCACAACTTCAATCTGTCCATCGGTTTGTGGGTGAAATGTAGAACTATATTTCAACTCAGTGCCAAATTTCTTCCAAAGGGTTTTCCAAAAGTATCCAACAAATTTACTATCTCAATCAGAAATAATACTCCTTGGTAATCCATGCAATCTGACAATTTCCTTAAAGAAAAGATCTACTACATGTACTACATCTGATGTCTTTCTACAAGGTATAATGTCTGCCATCTTAGAAAATCTATCCACAACAACAAATATAGAATCATTACCTCTTACTGTCTTTGGTAAGCCAAGAACAAAGTCCATACTGATGTCAATCCAAGGTTTCTCAGGAACAAAAATTGGTATATACAATCCAGTATTCTGACTTACTCCTTTTGCAAATTGACAAATTCCATAACTTTTCACAAATTTCTAAACATCTTTACACAACTTTGGCCAATAGTATTTCTCCTTAAGCAAATTCCATGTTTTATCAATACCAAAATGTCTAGCCAAACCACTACTATGCTTCTCTTTTATCAAATTAGTTCTCATTACTCCTCTTGGTATACATAACTAAATACATTTAAACAACATACCTTCCTGAATAAAATATTCATCCCATTTAGTATCTTATTGATCTTGAATAGGTGCTCTGCACTTTCTCCATGGCTCATAAAAATCAGGATCAAACTCAAAAGAATCTCTCATCTCATCAAAACCAAGAACTTTGATTTTCATCTCGGTCATCAAACATCTCCTTCTACTCAATGCATCAACAACTCGGTTAGTGACTCCACTCTTATGCTTTATCACAAATGTATAACTCTGAAAATACTCAACCCATTTCATATGTCTCTGATTCAACTTATTCTGACTACCCAAATACTGTAAATCCTTATGATTGATATACAACACAAATTCACTCAGTATCAAACTATGTCTCCATTTCTTTAGTGCTTGAATAATAACATATAATTCATGATCATACACAGAATATTTCCCTCTAGCATCATTCAAATTTTCACTAAAGAATGCAACAAGTTTACCTTCTTGACTCAACACAACTCCAATTACACTACCACTTGCATCACATTCCACTTGAAATACCTTACTAAAATTAGGCAATGCCAAAATAGGTAGTTCAGCAACCTTCTGCTCCAAGTTCTCAAAACTTCTATTAGCTCCATCTGTCCACTTGAACTCTCTTTTGTCTCCTCTCATAGTCTCAATCATAGCATTACAAATTGAACTAAAATTCCTTATGAACTTTCGGTAAAAACTTGTCAAACCATGAAATGATCTTACCTCACTAGCATTCACAAGTGTAGGCCAATTCAAAATAGCTTCAACATTTTCAGGATCCATCTTCAAACCATCAGGTGAAATCATAAATCCCAAATACACAATCTCCTCTTTCATGAACAAACACTTTTTTAGATTTATCAACAACTTTTCCTCTTTCATTTTCTGCAAAACTTGTCTAACATGCAACAAATGTTCTTCTCTAGTCTTACTAAATATAAGAATATCATCAAGATATACAATCAAAAACTTACCCAAGAATTTCTTCAAAACTTCATTCATCAGCCTCATAAAAGTACTTGGTGCATTAGTTAAACCAAAAGGCATAACCAACCACTCATACAAACCTTCTTTTGTCTTGAAAGAAGTCTTCCATTCATCACCTTCTCTAATTCTGATCTGATGATATCCACTTTTCAAATGAATCTTGGTGAAATACTTTTCTCTAGTCAAACTATCCATTATATCATCCATTCTGGGTATAAGAAACCTATACTTCATTATTATCTTATTGATTGCTCTAGAATCAGTACACATTCTCCATTCTCCATTATTTTTAGGTGCCAATACAACAGGTACTACACAAGGACTCAAACTTTCTCTGATCAAACTTTTTTCCAGCAACTCTTCAATCTATCAGTTCAATTCTTGATTCTTGGTAGGTGTTAACCAATGAGGTGCCTTATTTGGTAAACTAGCTCCAGGGATTAGATCCATGCAATGATCAATGCTTCTTTTCGGTGGAAAACCATCAGGTACATTATCAAAAATTATTTCACTATACTCAATGAGTAACTTATCAATCTCCTCAAGAACATTATCTTCTATATTCTTACTCAGTTTGTTAGGAATCATAGCAAACATACATCATTCCTTTTCAAATCTTTAACAAACTTCCTTCCGTCCATCAAGAAAACTTTCATAGATGTGCAAACATTACTAATAGGTGCTTCCATAAAAGGTAACAAGATTTGTTTCTTTCCATTAGCCACAATAGTATACTTATGCAGTCTCCCATTATATATAGCATGTCTATCATATTGCCAAGGTCTACCCAACAAAATATGACAACAATCCATAGGCATGATATCACACAACACCTTATCATAGTACTTTCCAATCTTCAAATTCACATAACATTGTTCACTTACCGAGAGTGTATGCTCATCCTTGATTTGTGAAATCTAATAGGGCTTCAGATGTTCCAGCTTTTTCAACTACAATTTTGTGACCATTTCCTCAAATGCCAAATTCTCTGAGCTACCACTGTCTATGATTACCTTCCAAAATTTATCCTAAACTCTACAATTGGTCTTGAACAAAATTTTCCTTACCGGATCTTCCTTTTTTATTTCATTCCATAATGCTCTCCTTACCATCAAGTTGTTTTCTTTCTCAGGTTCATTCGGTGATTCTTCTTGCACCAAAGAATTTCTATTGCTACCAGCCTTCTTACTTACTTGTGTACATTCAAATGATCTATGTCCTTCTTCTCCACAATTGTAACAAGTTCCTTGAAAACTTCCTTTACTATAACCACCTCGGTAGTTATTGCCTCTGCCTCTAAATGAACTTTCACCTTTCCACTCGGTCTTGCCTTTGTCCAGATTTGTCTTATTAGGTTTAGGTCTACCATTTTCACCATTAGATCTACCTCTTCCTCTAGGGAATCTACCACCTCTTCCTCTCTATTTTTTTGCATGTCTCTTGTTCAATTTATCCTCATCTTTCAATGCAAATTGATAAGGCTCTTCAATGTTCTCGAACTTGACCATACTAATTTCCTCTTGGATGGAAAATCTCAAGCCATCTAGGTATCTACCAATCCTTTCCACATCATTTTCATCATGTTCAGATCTGATATCTAATCTATAAAATTCCTCAGTATGTTCCCTTATTAAGCTATCTTTCTGCCTTAGACTTTGCATTCGCCAAACTAGGTTAATCTGATAATCACAAGGTAAAAAAATTTTTTTCAACTTATTCACTATCTTATTCCATACCTTGATTTTGTCTTTGCCTTTCCATTTTCTATCTAGTTGTAGATGTTCCCACCATAAGGATGCATGACTTTTCAACTTTGTGCTTGGAATCTTCACTTTCTTTTCTTTAGGAATTTTTTCATACTCAAAACACTTTTCCATGTCGGTGATCCAGTCCACCAATTCATCAAAATCTAGCTTTCCACCATACTCAAGAGGATTGAAATGTGGTGTAGACTTTAGACTTGTCAAAGCCTTCAAAAATCTTTCTTCAACTTGGTCCATAACAAGTGCAAGTTCTGCATTTTCCTGTTCTTCTTCAACTTCATCATCACTAACATCTTCAAGATGTCTATCTCTTTTTTAGGCTATCTTAATGGATTCTAACCTAGCAGTAATCTGCCTTAGCATATCTTCCAATCCTGGATCTACATCTCACCTCCCATGAACCATCTTGATAACCTTCTACAATTGCATGTCAGATCGCAATCTGCTACCCCACAACAATCAACTAGGGCTTCAAGAGGAACCTACAAACCTAGATCCACAAACCTAGATCAAGATCTCACCTTGCTCTGATACCACCTGATGCAAGGCAGGGGGTCAAGAGGGGCCAAATGATGGCACACCCTAATTATCCAAGCCTACTCAACACACACAAAAGCAAACAACAACAACTGTGAGAGAGAGAATGTAGGATCTTTCATATATTTTCATCAAATAGAATCATACATGCCAGGCTGTAAGGCCTTCTCGGTTATGGCCTGATATTACAATGAATCTCAGAAGTCCTCAAACATGTGAGGATCTATCACAAATCACCATTCTAATCCCTTCTATCTTCTATCAAAATTGACCCTCCAAACTACAACCAAACAACTACATTTATACAAGAGGCTACCAAACTGAGTCGGCCTTCAAATCCACAATCAATAGAAGAAATGGTAAGATTTGGGACCACACGCTTCCCAATGATTGATTCCAACATTAAATCTATGATCTAATATAAATGCACAAGTCAGCCACAACGGAACTAAAACTAAACCCGTCGGTGAGCAAGGATAACAGAGCAGCAGACAAGCAATGTCGAGTGCCAGTGAAACAACCAACCACCCAGGAGATAACCAACCACACTCGATAACCAAAGGAAACTGACCAACTCATTCAAAGTAGGAACTGAGTAACACAGACAAACTCCAAATTATTTTTGGTGACACAGGATTGCCAAGGACCTGAGATGCTCGTGCATCAAATTTTATGGCCTAGAAGTATGAAGAGGTTGAGAAAGAAATACATGACAAGCTTGGATAGATACTCCTTGAGGAGAAACCTAATCTTGGAAAGTTTACAAGGACTCAAACCCTAGTGATCATCTCTACCAAACCTAAAATTTCTAAACTTGCAGAAGACGTTGCAGTTTTTAAGGAGTCAGAGGTAGTAGATACAACCTTACCTAATTTTTACATTGGCAATGTTGGAATTTCATTGGACACAGAGAAGGATACATCTAATCAATTTCAAATAACTAAAACAATAGCCAACATTTATACAATAGTAAAGAATCTTGAGCTTCCCAAGATCGCTAAAGAAGAATTAGATGAGAAAGAGAAAGAAAAGGAGAAACTCCTAAAAAAAGAGAAGGTAACAAAAGAAAAAGGTGAAGAAAAAGAAAAATAAAAGGAGAAGGAAAAAGAAAAGGGAGAGGAGAAGGAACTTAGCACTCCTAGCGCAAAATGATTGCTACCTATCACTCCTTTTTCTACACCTAGTTTATTTGAAAGTGCATCTCAATCACTGCCAACTAACCTAGAGGACATGTATGTAACAAATCTAATGCAATGGTCAATACTTGCTTTTGCTAAGGAAAAGGAGAAATCTGAGAAGAAGATTGATAAGACTACAAAGACAATCTAGCGAGCCAAATAAGTGTTGAGTAAGTTTATGAATACACTTCCTGTAGATATTGAAGATCCTATAAATAATCTAGATAATGTTCTAAGTATAGTAGAAAAAAGTTTTGATACATTAGAGGAAGCAAAAAGAATAAAATTAGTTGATGATTTTAAGAGGTTAAGGATGAAAGGTACTCTTGATGGGATCAAGAGTGATCTTAATACATTGATTTCCACTTAAAGGATGGACAATACCTCTATAGACTTTGCATGACTTTGCATGAGCATGTAAAGAGTATATTAGATATTATAACACAAGATGAAGAAGCTTTGGAAAACCTCTCTAAAGATTTTGAAAATAAGAAAATTCTGGATATAAATAAGGAAGTCAATAGGATCATGCAAAAACCCATACCTTACAATTGGAAAAGGACAGATTTCAGAAAAGATTCACAGAATTAAAGAATTTTTTGACTCCAAAGATTAGTGTCTTGGAGAGCACCCATGAGGACCTACAACTTGGCCTCAAAATATTTCAGGAACTAATACCTACCAATGTAGAGGAAGTAGACAAGGCCTCATTTGGTCTTAATGGAATGATTCAGGTAGCAAAGGTAATAAAAGAATCTTGGGATGCTAAAATACAGGTTTTGAAGACAAATTACAAAGATGTAATGCAAATAGTTAAGCTTTAATTTTGTGTACTCTAATTTCTTTTTGTTGTTTTGGTCATTGATTTTGACATTTTGGCACCCTTTTCCATTGATGTCAAAGGGGGAGAGATAGAGTGAAAATGCAAAATATTTAATGTGAGAAAGAGATAAAGTATGTGCGTGTAAAATTAAAATACAACAAACATAAATAAAGGGAAGTTTCTTTTGAAGCCTATGTGTTTCATTTTTGTCACTATATTTCCTTTTACATTTTTTCTTTGATAATGCACTTAGTCATTTTTCACTCGGTGTTGCCATCAATGCCAAAGTGGGAGATTGTTGGCAAGTGGTCAGCACATGCACACATATGCACATTCACATATATCGGATGTTTTTATTTATGGAAACACTTATTAGTTTTATGGTCGTACATATTGGATATGATGAATATGTTTAAATGTGGTTGTTGAATGGAAAAATGCCTAAGTCCACAGACTGTTCCAGTAACCTAGTCTAATAGAAAAGATTAGCGAGCTTCACAAAAGTTTTATTTATGTGTTTGATCTTAATGACACACTTGAAGGATGCCAATAAGAACATGGGTGAGGTCGCATGTGTTAGTATTGATGGAGCATAGAGATATGGTCAGTTGATTGGAAGTGAAGACAATAAACAAAGCATAATAGATTAAAGATCATTGAGGCCGACCTTGTGAACGTTTGAAAAGTTATTTTTGGATTCTATCTTGGATTTGAGGATGATGGAGGATGGAAATGAAGTATACAATTGTGCTTGAATTAATATAATGTTTAGCTAGAGTAATGCCCACTAGCTTTTGTAATTATGCTTCTAACAGGGTATAAGTATACAAACACTTTTTTAAAAGTGTACAATGATGATAATATTATAAGGATGGATGTTAGATGAGAAATGTGAAGACATATAAAAGGATGAGTAGAGATCAAGAGGAAGGAGAACAAGAGGAGTTCTTCTAGGAATACTCTGTTAACTCTTTGTATTCAGGACAACAAATTTATTTAAGTTTTGTTGCAACTATTGTACACCCCTAACAGGGTTTGTTTTCCTTTAACAGGGCTAGGACCTTTAACAGTGTCAATTTTTTAACAAGGATCTTATTATATACATCCCCTAATATGGATCTACTTGTATTGTATTAATCAGCTCCTAACATGGCTAGAACTCTTAATAGGATTTCAAGATTCATAGTGCAAAATTTTATGGGTACCATCCCCACCAAGGTTTTCCCTTAGCTAGGGTTTCTTCGAAAACAAATATGGTTTTATGAGTTCTTATATGTTTATCTTTGTTGCATGGTTGTTCATTTTCTGTTATATCTATATCTGTTTCTTAAAAAAGATAAATAAGTTTAATCATTCAATAAAGTATTGTAACATTGATTCACCCCCCTACTCAGTGTTACCAAATTCTAACATTATCCATCAATTGACAAAGGTTTCTTAATAACTTGAAAGGTTGTCAAGCATTTTTACAACTTTTGCAATTTAAAAATGTAATTATTTTGCAATATTACACTTTATAAAATGAAACATAACTTATTTACCCAAATCACCTAATTTGACCTTAGACACCTAATTACAACCTTCTTGCATCGAGATTCACAATTTGACTTACTTTGACCATCAATTGCCTCATAGGCCCATATGACCTTAATAGCACAAAGTTTTTTACAAATTGAACTTAATGGATTGTAATGGGTCTATAGGACCTTATTCAACACCAAAAAACCAAAATGACCTTAACAATGGTCTTTTTAAATATTTTTAAAAACATACCCAAGAATGGTCCATGGTTACCTTAAGGTTAACTTGGTGCTCTTGCACCATGAAATCTCTCTCTAGAAAATTTAATTCTCTATTTGAAGATAAAGACTATGCCTGAATTAGTTTCCAAAATATAGAAATATAATCTTGTTAGAATTATCTATAATTATAGAGATAATCCCAAGATGGTCAAGAATGACCATTTGAAAGATAAGGCTCATTGATAGGGTGTTAATAATTTCTAGAAGGCCAATGTAAGGAAAGAGATTGGTTGTAGAATTTGATTAGTGCATCCAAAAATTTAGTAGCATAAAATTTTATCAAAATTAAATAATTTTATTTATACATTGCAATCAAGTTCCTTGAGAACTACTTGGAACTATTAGAGCACCATTTAATTTGTTCATCTTTTGTCGATGAATACTATTTTTTCTATTAGTAGACTTTGGCATGATTTTGGTGCTTGGTATGAGGTCACTTTCTTGCAATAGGGTTCATGCTTACAATTCATGTTACTAAAAATTTGGTAGGATGCACTATGAGTGTGGTATGATATACAGTTGATGTGATATGAAGGACCAATGGTACAACATGTATGATTTTCATATTATTGCATTCCCACAAGGACTTTAATCATTGATCTATAATGAGATTTTTTATTGTTGGATATTAATGGAATAAAAGAGTCTTCTCAAAAGTTCACGAATAAACACTACTTGATAAAGTCATCTTAAATGTTATTCAAGAGGAAGATAATGGAAGATAAGAGAAAAATTCTAAAGACATTGTACAGTAATGAAAATAATTTTTCTATTGCCCAAAACATTGGATAAGATGGAAAATGGAATGATAGCATTCAAAGAGACATAATGTATTTTTATTCTTGATAGATAATATTAGGAAAATACAAACATAAGGTAGTTGAGAGGGAAAATTGTAAATGGATTGAAAGGAAACTCAATAAAAAAGGTAAATTGTCCACTAAATATAGGCAGTAAAAAAGAAAGAGGTTTGAAAAATAATTAAATTTTTAAGGATGGAAACATAGAAGAAAAGAGTGTCAATGAAATTGAAGATAGAAAGGCAATGTGGATAAAACATTTGCACCAAAATTTGTAATGAAATACTAGGAAACTATCAACAAAAGGTAGCTAAGAGGGAAAATTGTAAATGGATAAAGGTAACTCAATAAAAAAGGAAAACTGTCTAGCAAATATAGCCATTAAAAAAGAAAGAGGTTTGAAAAATAATTAAAGGATGTAAACATAGAAGAAAAGAGAGCTAATGAAATTGAAGATGGAAAGGTAGTGTGAATGAAAAATGTGCACCAAACTTTGTAATGATGTACTCACAAAACTTGCATGCATTCTTTCAAAATTTTCCTCCAAACTAATCAGTAGCCTAAAACCTTATCCTGGTTAAAACAATAAACCTACTATATAGGAGGTATAGATTCATCTATCTCAAGCTTATAACTAGTGAACCAATGACTAAAGTCATATCAAACTTTAGGTAATGGTGGTTCATTTATCTAGAAGATGTCTATATAATAACGAGTATAGACTTAGTTACTTTTTGACAATACCAATTGAAGCTAGAAGTGATTATGCTCACATTTCATTGATCTCTTTATGATTTTTGCACCCCCTGATGGTCATATCCATATGAAATTATGAATGATTGTATTTCTCATATGGAAAATTTTTAGTGCCATACAATAGTCTGCATCAAATCTGTAGTGCTAACTAAAAAAAGAAAGGATACTAAGAAAAACATAGAAGAAATGTACAAGGAACAACTACATAACTCTCTAGGTTATATTTGTGACTCCATGTTCAAGATGTGCATAACTGTTCTAGGAAGAGGTATATTTTTTGGGGTTATGCATATGTTCAGCTAGTGAAACCCAATCACAAGAGAATAAGGTATATATTTTCTATGCCAAAATGGAATCCTTTTCATTCCTTCCTGAGGTATCTTAATAAGGAAAACAACCTCCTTTTGATATTTTCTTTGAGGTTTCTTTGAAAATTTTTATGTTTCTTTCTCTAAATATTTTACATCATGTAACAAAAGTTTTTTTGTCCCATTTAACATCAATATAGGGGTCCATCTTGCATTAGGGAACTGATTTGTTGTAGGGAAAAAAATAAGATCGAGAGGATTTTCTTAGGGAGGACCCTATTCCTCAAAAGGGTCATCAAAAGGCTTCTACTCTATATGGGTGGGCCAGGTATGTGTAGGATCATGGTATGCCAAACTAGGCCCTTAAGTGGCAATGAAAATTTAGAATATCAGGTTTAGGCAAGTTGACATAAAAATTTGAACAAGTTATAGATATTATATCAAAAATATGTAAGAAGAGAATTTGTAGAAAATTGAATTTAGTTTCTAATATACTAGGCCTTTTTTGAAAAATAATTATTATATATGTTGAAAATTTCAAATTTCAATGTAGTAGTACGAAAGTTTCAGGAAAAAAATAAGATGTAGGTGTATGTCTGACCATCTTAAACACAATCAAATCATGATTTATTTTACAAGATTCTAGAAATAAGTAGACTCATGTCCAAATGCACGACACATATTTTTTTGTAATTTTTTTCCATGTAAATAATTAATTATGATTTTTCTTCTACAACTTTTCCAGAATACAAAAACTCTCTTGTCTGACCTCGTTAACTTAGTCTAAACTTTATCAAATTGAATTTTTTTTTAAATTTTTCCTATAGTAGGAAAATCATAGAATGTGACACATGTTTTGGATTTTAAAAATGTTATACAGTTTGAAAGTTATAGCTATTTTTCAGTAAGTCTATCAATCAGGACTAGAAAGATAACAAGTAGGTGTATATCTGACCACATTAAGCAAAATCAAATGATAATATTTTTTTATAAGATTCTAGATAAAACTAGTAGACTCATGTCCGGATGTGATGTATATTTTTTTGTATTATTTTTCCAAATAAATAATTAATTATGATTTTCTGCTACAAATTTTCCTAAATATTAAAATTATCATGTCTGACCACCTTGACTTAGTCTAAAATTCATCAAATTGAAAGAATTAATTATTATTACTGTATTAGGTGAAGCATAAAATGTGATGCGTATTTCAGATTTTAAAAATGTTATATTGTTTGAAAGTTATAGTTATTTTTCAAAGAGTCTATCAATCAGGACTTCTATTTCACATCGCTAGTTTTTGGCATACCATGATCCCGCACATACCCTAGCACCCAAACAAGTTTATATGAGTATGAAAAACCCTCTAGGATTTTTTTGCATCTCTCCAAGAATTTTCATGCATAGATGGAACCCCATGGTAGGACCCAGGTCTACTCCTCTAAAACAGATGATGTTTTTCCCCACTGGCCTCTCCCTTTATTGTAGTAGACATGTAGTTAAAAATGAGATTGACAACCCCCAATTGGACTCCCTTCAATCCAAAGTTATCAATGTTGGAGAAGCAAGACGATGGTAAAAAAATCCTCCCTACTTATCATGTAGATCATAATTATGTAATAGTTACACTGAAATATATAGGAAAAATGCCAAAACAAATGTCTTAATCGATGACATGAAAATGCTACAATATATCACAAATGTGCTAAACCATGCTTTGAATGCACTAAAACACTAGTTTCAAACCTAAACACTCAAAAAAATGTGTTGAACTCAAAATTCTAAAATCAAAATAGAGGTACACAAGGTACATACCGTGTCTCTAAATAGTGCACTTCTCTAAGTCATTATATCCAAGGGAATCCATGAGAGGGAAACCTTGAGAAAGTGATCTAGAGCTCCCTAGGTATGGAGTACAAGGGTATTTTATGTTTTCTCTCAGCTAGAGCTATTAAGCCTATAACCTTGCTAGTAAACCATGCAATGGGAAATTCAATGAGAAAAGGGAAAGAATGCCAATATCCACAAGAAATCTAAATGAGAATGCAATGCAATACTATGCTAGAATGAAGATGCAAGCTAAGCTATAAAAATGAAAAATAGAAGTATTACAAATCCTTGCTAATTAAACTATGTGAGCTAATCTATAGCATAAAAGAAACTAGATTAAAAATGCAATGATAATGAAACTAAGCTATGATGCAAGAATAAAAATGAAATGATGATGCAATGTTTCAATATGAGAGATCTAAGAATACCATAGCTCCAAAATGCCAAGATTGAGAAGCTCCAAGACTCCAAGATGCTAAGATGCCAAGACTCCAAGAGGATGAATCATGCAAAAGATGGATTATTTGCAAGAGATGGAAAAGATGAGTGATTAAGAATGAGGAGAGAGCCTCCTTTTAAAGGATTTTAGAAATGAACGGACGGTCAAGATTAAGAGGCAAAAAAGAATTATCAAAGATGGAAATTAAATCTTGGTTGATCCATGTGCTCAAGATTCTCAAGAGGCAAAATCAATGGACATGGTTCAGAGGTAAAAAAGATATATGGAAGAGATTAAGAGGCAAAAAGATATTCCACTCACCTTGAAAAGTGTGCATTCATGTGAAGACAAAAAATCTTTTTATTTTTATTTTTATTTTATTATTTATTTATTGTTTTTAGAAAAGTGGTTTCCATTAAAAAGATTTTTTTATTTAATTAAAAGAGATTTTTAATTAAAAGGGAGCATGTTCTCTTAATTAAATAAGATTTTTATTTTTTATTTTTTTCTCTTTTTATAAAATAAGAATAGTGTTTTATTTGTGCAACTTAGGATAAGAGGAAAAGTGGGGTCTTTTTATTTATTAAAAGGGGAGGAAATATTCCTTTTAATAAATAAATACTTAGGATAAAATGGTTAGCCCATAGAAAATAATTGAATAAATGATAGAACCAGGATTTGATCTAGAATAAGCAATTTATGATTTTAGCAAAAAGGGGCTAATGACCATTTTTAGGTGATTACATTTGCCCCTCTTTGACTAATGTGTGATCGATCTGGGAACACATTACGTCAAAGAATAGATCAGCCAAGAAGGCAAGAGATAGCCAAAAAGGAACGTAGATAGCAATTTGACTCCAAAGAATGAAGTGTAGAAAGATAGCAAATCCTGCATGGTCAGCCTGGTAGTGACAGTACTGAACACTTAGGAAAGAGATAGCCAATAAGATATGATGTGTCTACCCCCTTGGGATCAAAAGAAAAATCCAAGTAGAGGGAAGGAAGAAGTAAGAGAGACATGATCAAATCACTAGAAATCATAATCGAAGAAAGAGAACAAAACAACCATCAAGTAGTGAAGATATGCCCCACACATGGGAGACAGGGCACGAACCTATCGGTCCCTCAACTCGGAAACACCATGGAGGGGGATTTGAACTTGGGATTTGAAAGTGAATGAAAGACTAGAAGGGTGAGAGAGATGGAGATGAAGAGGTGAAGAATGCCCCAGCGAAGATCAAAGGATCAGGCCTCAAAAGGTCAGCCAACTGCACAGAAGAAGGAGAAAGATGATTTGGGTGATCAAGGATTTTGGTTTGGATCCTGAAATGAAAGGAAAATGATGTGATATGAAAGACTAGAAGTGAAAGACATGATCAGGAAGAAGCGAAAGGTGAGCATAGTTGATTAACAAGTCCATGAAAGATAAAGGAGAGCTCTCTCCACATGCAAGATGCAAGACTAACTAACATGAACTTAAGAATGCAAACTACATGAAAAGTGGTTTACTTGCAAGGTTACGAAGCCAATAGACATCTAATTATCATCATCAAGTGTTTTTGGTAGTGTCGCAAGATCATACAATGCACACTAGCATAACTATGTGGATATGAATATGATCTATATCAGATAGAAATGTGGGAATCCCACCTAGGCACCAAAGACATGTAAGTCAAGATGACTAGTGTAGTGAGATTACCTAAGTTTGATATGGCAAGATTATGCTAGCATCAAGACACATGAAAAGTTAGGATAGCTATAAGCATGCAATTGCAAAATAGTCAAGGATAATACCTTGTAGGTCCATAGTGTCAAGTAAGACCAGCATAAATGCTCATGACAGTTAGGACCAACAAAATATACCCACAAGCAGAAAAAGAAATAAAACATGTTCTCATTCCCTCAATCTTCTAGCTATGCATCATCAAAAATGATCATAGGGGGAGAACACTCAGCAAAGAAATCATCATAGACAGCATGCAAAGAAATAAAGTCAAACAAATCTCAGCAAGTCAAGTGTGTGTGTGTAGGTCATAGAGTCAAACTTTGAGTATCACATTTGCAATTGAGAAATATCATATCATACTAGACTGTAGGGTAGGACATCTAATAAGTGTTGAGAAACACTTGATGCAAGGGTAGTGTTGAAAAACACAGTTTGAACCAAGTTTCCCAAGAAACCCCAATGCACAAAGAGACCCAAGATAAGCTCAAAACAACATATGCCCCCTAGACTAAGACAAGAGTCAATTCCAGTCTAGGAGAGGCAAAGTGAAAAGTGGAGCGAATGAGCACCATGAAAGACTGGTAGACATAGGTGCAAGGGTCTCAAGCAGTGCATGTTTCTAGGTTTTCACCACTTGATAGATTTATTGCAATTTTTTTCAGGACTTTTTATAAATAAAAAAAAAAATTTATTTTTGCTACCAAGGCGCCTGTTTCCAAGTTTTCACCAAGGCACTTTTTCAATTTTTCTTTTTATTTTTTTATTTTTTTGGTGAGACATCAAAGCACCTATTTCTAGGTTTTCACTAGGATGCTCTTTTTTTTTTAGTACTTTTTATGCTTTTTAGAATTTTTTTAATCATACATGAATTTTTTTGGAGTTTTTCAGGATCAATAAAAATATGTACAAAGAATGCCCTAGATAGAAATGGGCATCAAGAATCTGCTTCCTCTGATGTAGAGAACTAATAGGCCCCAACCTAGATGCTGCAGCTATGATGATAGGAGGTCTCAACCAGTTTGACCAATAATAACCAGCCCTAAGCAATGTCTGAGCTAGCGGAGGATCATTAGAATGTGATCCACATATGCCATCTTGGATTTCAGCTAGCACTTTTTCTGACTCTTCTATTTCTAGAGACTTAAGGAGAGTTCCATCTAGACCCTTCCTATACAAGTCACTAGAGACAAAGGCAAAGTGTAAGGAATGGCGAAAACAATGGTGTGGTGGATTGTCAGGAAGAATATGAGGTGGAAGATATGAAAAGATGGTAGGATTGTAAGATTTGTGAGTGGGATAGCGTAATTCATCCACCAGGAACTTGAAGCGAGATTTATGCCTTTTCATTCATAAGATGGATGTTGAAGTAACCAAGGCATTAGCAACTTTGTTCTCAGCTTTAGGAATGGGCTGAAGTATACCAAATATGAGATCATGCTTGAAGTAGTGCACCAGTTTTTTGTAGAGAATCAGCTTGTCATCTTTTGTTTGAGAATCATTATTTTTGAGCAGATTTTTATTTTTACTTTTCTTAGGTACGAATACCACCACAATGTGGTTTTTGCCATCCGACCATTGCTCTTTTCTTTTGACTTGATGACTGTGATACTTGATTGTTGATTCAATCTTTTTTGTTGCTAGTTCACTGGTGGAAGAAGTAACAGGTGTTGATGCGAGATGAAATGAAGTGATTTGGCCAATAGAATTTATGTGAGGGGTGTCATCTCTAGTAACAAGAGACATTGAGTCTATAAGGTAGGCTCTAGAAGTAGCTAGATCTAGATTTTTCATAGAAGGACCAACGTAGTTGACTAAGACAATATGGGGAACAAACTCATCAGACCCGACACAAGACTCATCAACTACGTCAGGTGGGTTATGAGAGGTATGAACTACATCAACATCCATATCTATCATGGAAGAATCTTCTGGAAAAGGCTTAAGATGCCGAGAAGTAGAGATACTCATCTCATTATGTGAGAGATCACCTCTTTGTAGCAACCGTGCAATGTTGCAACGTTGTCTATCATAGTACAATGATTCTTTAGGCACATAGGTTCTAGACATAGAGGCCTTAGCCATATCATTAGTAGATATACATGCTTCTCTCCAAAGAAGTGAAGTAGAAGGAAGATCATCTCCCATTTGAGCCATAGTTTGTAGTGGTGACTCATCTGTATATATGTCTAAATTACTGAGCATGGGAATATTTTTGGAATCTTCTCTATAGATCCACTCTTGAATAGCTTGTTCTTCTCTTTCTACTTCTAAAGGAATGGATGAAGGAACAAAAGTATCAAAGATCACCATAGCAGAAGTGGAAGGCTTCATTTTATCAAAAGGTTTCCCATATGACCTAGGAGAAATAGGTATAGAAGCAAAGGAATCTAGCGTATATTCACCCATAACAAGGCTCATCATCTTAAGTGTTTTCTCAGCAACAACCAGAGACGTACTAGGATCAATAGAAGGTTCATTATGAGGAATAAATTTTTCAGCAGCGGCAAGAGCATTAATAGCAATAGTATGGTCTCTAGGAATCACAACTTCAGTGCCATTGTATAGAAATTTGACGCACTGATGATAAGTGGAAGGAACAGCCTGCATGTCATGGATCCAAGGATGACCCAAAAGAATGTCATATGCAAGTGGGATGTCCAATACTTGGAAGCTAATATCTTTCATGACAGGGCCCACTCAGACAGGCAGCATGACAAGACCTTTGGAAGATCTTTCCACTTCATCATAAGCTTTTATAGTAATCTTCTTCTTAGAATCCAAAGCAAATTCTGACAAACCCAATTGTTGTATGACATTGAAAGAAACAATATTTAACCCTGCACCATTGTCTAGCAGGACTCGGTGGACTCGGGTATTGTAGACTAGAACTTCAATGTGTAAAGCTAGATTATGCGGGTGAGCAATAGATATGTCATCTTTTGTAGAAAAGGAGAGAGATAGCGGAGATGAAATGTGGTTGACCATAGCCTAAAATTGATCTAGATCAATGTCATTGGTAACACATGTTGTATGTAGAGCCTCATCAAGAATCTCTCTATGCAAAGGGGATAACCGAAGCAACTCAAGGATAGATATCTGTGCTAGTGTCTTTTGCAAATGTTGGTCAAGATCATAGCTAAGGGTGACTGAAGGAGCTGCTTGTTTGGAAGGCAAAGCTTGGTTGGGATCTTGTGCAATTTTAAGGACAATCTTGGCTTGCCCCCTAGTAATAGCATTCAGTGTCTCACTTTGGGAAGATGAACTACCATGTGTTTGCAAGACCAAATTTGGCTTACCATGATTGGCTCTATTATCATCTTGAGACCTCATTGTTAGAACACTCTCAATAGGCTCTACCATGTTGATCACAGGTGTATCAGAAGTATATGTATAATTGATCTTAGCATCATGATTCTTCTTATGTGTTTGAGAGGCTTTCCCCTTATCATGCTTAGGTAGAGGATCTTTGAAAGCTGTGTGATCAGAATTTTTAGTTAAGCCATCAGTGGAGATTGTGCCATTCTCAATAAGATCCTGAATATCATCCTTAAGCTTAAAACAATTATCTGTTGGATGTCCCTTGTTTCTGTGATAATGACAATAAGAATCCTCTCGCCACCAATCAGGCCTATTTATCAGATTCCAGTTACCAAGTTTATCAGGAAGTGTAAGATATCCATTATCAACCAAAGTCTTAAGGATCACATCATAAGGTTCTGCCAACTTGGTATAGAATCACTTTCAAAATGACTTCTTAGGCTTATCTGCATAGTGAGGTTTAGGAGCACTATGAGGATTGGCAGCTTCTTGTTGTTTTGCTGCATAGATAGCATTGGACAGATTGATAGCTCTTTAGCTTTAGGAGCATCAACAACCCCATCATTAACAACATACTTGTTTTTATTCCAAGGTTTGTTCTTGTCTTTTCCATTGCCTTTAGCATCTTTATTAATAACAATATCCCCTTTTCTTATAGCTACATCCTCAATTTGATATGCACTTTCAACCATGTCATTGAAAGAAGAGAACAGTTGTTTCCTTAAATAATAATATAGCTCAAGCACAAGAGTGTTGATGAAAATGTCAATCTTTTCTCTCTTGGGTAACTGACAAGGATACCTAGAATACAATGACCTCCAACGTTGTAAGTTGTAAATGGCTCACCTTGATGTTGTCTTAGATTACCAAGATCTATCACGATGATAGGTTGTTGGATGTTGTAAGAATAATGCTGGGTAAATCACTGAGCCAACTCATCAAAAGTCTTAAGAGGTGGTGTCAATTTCACAAACCATTCTAAAGCTTGGCCTCTTAAGCTTTGAGGGAATAATCGTAGAAGAAATGTGTCTTCATGAAGAAAGTCCATACTAAGAGTATAAAAGTGACACACATGGTCTTAGGGATCACCATTTCCATCATACTTGTCATATTTGGCAACCTCAATATCCCTAGGAAATGGGACCATGTATAGACTCCTATCAAAAGGAAGAGCACAAATTGATTCTACAAAAGAGACCTTTGGAGGCTCTCTTTCTATTGCCATTTGGGTAAGGCATTGATTTGTCCGACGTAGTTCTTCTTGAAGGACTTCCAATTCAGTTGGTACCCTTTGTTGGACAATTTGTTTGACATCATAGCCGGGAGGAAGCTTGTATCCTCTAGAAGTCATATATTGAAAATATTGATCACCATTACGCTCTAAAAGCTTATGCATCATTCGTTGCGAGACCACATCTTGTTCAAATCTCATAAGATCCTCACTAGAAATCTCATCATTAGCCTCTGCCTCATGTTGAGAGGGAGGAGGCCTAGGAGGTGAAGAAGGCATACCAAAAGTGGGTCTTGGAGGAGATCTTGGTGGCATGTTGTTTCCATTGTTGTCATTAAAAAGAGGTCGATGCTCAAAGTTACTACTCTCAGGTTGCTCATAAGACATTCCTCTAAAAGCCATGCACCTAGCAGCATCCATTCTTTATTGATTGTGTTCTTTGTCTAAGTGCACTTGGTTATCCTTACAGTCAAAGTGTTCTTGTAGGCATTGAAATTTTTCTTGTTCAGTCAAAGTGAGTGAGACACTGTCTATGTTTTTGGGGGTCTTGAATGCGGAAAAGAGGAAACCTCCTTTGTACCATGGGGTAGCCTTAGAATCCTCAGATTGGTTAGAACTAGAACTATTGTTGCTAATGGGCACTTGTGAGCATCTAGTTGGAGAAGGTAACTATGTATAAGTGAACGAAGAGTGATTCTCCTGCTCAAATTGAGACCGAGTTGTAACCGGCATGAAAAGAGCTATTGGTTGACTAATAGAATGAGACAAAGTTTCTCAAATTTGAGATAAACAAAGCTAATAAAGATCACTTGTCAAAGTAGAACAATAGAGAGATGGCTCGTCAAAAGTGCTCAAGCATTTACAGCAATCAATTGACTAAAGCTGAGCAGTGAGCAAGAAGCTCAATAAGCAAGTAGCTAGAGAGGTAACCGTGATGCAACAAGTGATCAAGAGTAGCATTCATTAAGCTCAAATCCAATAGTTTTAGCTCATTTGTTTAAGTCTATAACAAATTTGAGCATGCAGATAACAAGCCAGCTTCAGATAAGAACAAGAAAAAGAAACTCTACAGCAGGTAAGTTTAGCAGCTCCGAATTACAACAGCAACAAGACAGCAAAAAGGTTCTGGGTGAAACTTTCTAGGCAAGTGAGGTGAACTGTCACATGACAATTCTCAAAATAGGATGTGACACTATTCCAGGGTTGTACGACTCTATGACCAGTGAACATAAAAATCTTAGTTTTGAAGCATTTTAAAAGATAAAGTATATCAACAGATTTTTATCATTGATCAAGCACATAAGACAGCAATCAAGGAGTTCAAGCAAGCAATTGTCTTCAAACAATGAGCAAGGGGCAAAGCAACCTTGCACATGAACAAGAATAGTGACTTAGTATTTCTACTCCTTAAAGATTCTACTTGTGTATGTTCTTGAAAATGTTTTAGCAGGCACTTAGAACACAACAACATCCTATCAAGTTGTCTACATGGATATACATGGCTTTCTAAGAGGAGTCCTTGATATATGCAAGGTACATGAGGCCCAAATCTGTAGATGAGAAGAATCCAAAATCACACAGCCGAGGGGAGACAGTAACCCAAATCTCCTCCTTCACTTCTCAAAGGTATAAAGTTCTTTGAGGCTTAGCCAAGAGTGATATCAAACTCAATTCCCAAGAGAGGTGTCTTTTGATTCACCACCCACTATTTACACTCTGCCAGAACATAGGAGTTAAGGTCGTCCCTTGAGGTGCTGTGTCCCCAAGCAGACCTTCTAGAAATAAAAAGGCAAGCAATTCACTATCAAAAGTATTTAAAGCACTAAAGGTGGAACACTTAACTCTTCAAGTAAATGTGAAGTGAGTCGAAAAGTGGAACATTCAACTCTTCATGTGAATGTGAAGTGAGTCCACAAGGTGGAACATTTAACTCCTCACACAAACTCAAAATGAGTCCAAAAGTGGAACATTTAACTCCTCACACAAACTCAAAGTGAGTCCACACCTTAGAAAACTAATAAGATCAAGAAATCATAAAAGGGAGAACTTTGTGGAACACTTAACACTCTTTTCAAGTAGACCCCTCCCCTATGTATGAATGCTAACCTTAAATCCAAAGGGTGGTAATGAGGGGCGATTAGAAATAAGCGAGTCCAACACCCAATTTAGCTAACAAGATCAATCAAAAGTAATCTAAAGTTGCTTATCAATACTACTCACAAATGACAAAGGGTTGAATCAATGGAATATTTAACTTTCCAATCAAATATAGAGTGAGTCCACAAAGTGGTGCATTTAACTCCCTATGTAAACAAGGAATGAATCCATGCCCTTAATCACTCAATGAGATATTTGATATTGGAACCAAGAATTACTTAAGGTTTAAACACAAGCATTCACTTACACAAACTTGTAAAAAAAAATCTATGTTCTTTCATTTCCCATTAAGAGCATGAATTGAAATGTGTTCTATGAAAGCATGTAAACACTCAAGCCAAACAAATGAGAGGTTCAATTTTAATTCTAAAATCCAAATGTTGTAGAGATGGAACAAAATACCTCAAGCAATTTTAAACATTTTCCATGAAAGCAAGAGCACCTTCAAAACAACTTGTTAGACCAACAAGAGGTTAGAAAAATTAAGCCAAAATTAATCCAAAAAATTGACAGAAATGCAAAAATGAAAGGACAAAGTTAAGCTACTCTACCCCATGGCGGGCGCCAAAAAATGTGTACTCTAAATAGTGCACTTCTCTAAGTCATTATATCCAAGGGAATCCATGAGAGGGAAACCTTGAGAAAGTGACCTAGAGCTCCCTAGGTATGGAGTGTAAGGGTATTTTAAGTTTCCTCTCAGCTAGAGCTATTAAGCCTATAACCTTGCTAGTAAACCATGCAATGGGAGATTCAATGAAGAAAAGGGCAAGAATGCCAATATCCACAAGAAATCTAAATGAGAATGCAATGCAATACTATGCTAGAATGAAGATGCAAGCTAAGCTATAAAAATGAAAAATAGAAGTATTACAAATCCTTGCTAATTAAACTATGTGAGCTAATTTATAGCATAAAGGAAACTAGATTAAAAATGCAATGATAATGAAACTAAGCTATGATGCAAGAATAAAAATGAAATGATGATGCAATGTTTCAATATGAGAGATCTAAGAATACCATAGCTCCAAAATGCCAAAATTAAGAAGCTCCAAGACTCCAAGATGCTAAGATGCCAAGACTCCAAGAGGATGAATCATGCAAAAGATGGATTATTTGCAAGAGATGGAAAAGATGAGTGATTAAGAATGAAGAGAGAGTCTCCTTTTAAAGGATTTTAGAAATGAACGAATGGTCAAGATTAAGAGGCAAAAAAGAATTATCAAAGATGGAAATTAAATCTTGGTTGATCCATGTGCTCAAGATTCTCAAGAGGCAAAATCAATGGACATGGTTAAGAGGCAAAAAAGATATGTGGAAGGGATTAAGAGGCAAAAAGATATTCCACTCACCTTGAAAAGTCCGCATTCATGTGAAGACAAAAAATCTTTTTATTTTTATTTTTATTTTATTATTTATTTATTATTTTTAGAAAAGTGGTTTCCATTAAAAAAAAAAATTATTTAATTAAAAGAGATTTTTAATTAAAAGGGAGCATGTTCTCTTAATTAAATAAGATTTTTATTTTTTTATTTTTTTCTCTTTTTATAAAATAAGAATAGTGTTTTATTTGTGCAACTTAGGATAAGAGGAAAAGTGGGGTCTTTTTATTTATTAAAAGGGGAGGAAATATTCCTTTTAATAAATAAAGACTTAGGATAAAATGGTTAGCCCATAGAAAATAATTGAATAAATGATAAAACTAGGATTTGATCTAGAATAAGCAATTTATGATTTTAGCAAAAAGGGTTTAATGACCATTTTTAGGTGATTACACATACCATAGGATTGTATTCCCCTCGATGCTTGAAATGATGAGATTTCTCAAATTTGTGCCTAAAATGCGGAATCACCATCTTGCTATCCAAGGTTCGCTCTCTTCGCCAAATAAGTTTTTACTAAATGAGTGAGTTCTAATGAGGTGAAAATGACCTTTTGATGCCTTATATGCCTTGTTTTAATATGGGAATTAAGTGACATTAATTTTGGTTACCTTGAGGCTTTAACTAATTAGTGCCTATATATTTCATCAATTTATCACGAGTTGAATTAGGAAACCAAGTTGAAAATTCATAATTTAAAAAATATTTAACAAAAATTGCAAAAATTCTAAGAAGGCCTAAAAATTGATTTTTTTTTTCCAATTCATCTCCAAAGGGCGCATGCATCCATTATTCACATTTTCAGGGTCCAAGATAGAAATAAAATTTTCTTTGAACCAACATGTTGCAACCACATTACTTCAAAGAGAGGAAAAATGTATACACTTAAAAATTGATTAGTTAAATAGAAGTCATTTAATTAATATTTTTTTATTCCTTTACTTTATAAATAAATTTAATTTATCTATATAGTTCATTTTTATTAATTCCTCCTATTCTATGTCCATGAAGATCATTGTCCACCTCATCCTCTACATCAACCACCACCTTAGCATGTGGCTAGGATATTTAATATTCCTAATATCTAATTTGTTGATCTATCATCAACAACCTAAAGGGACACATGTCAACCACCTTAGCCGCATGTCGAACAACTTGGCCAAATGCCTTCATTCTTATCATGCATCATCTACTTGGCTTCATATGGTGTTAAAAGGAATATTTCTCATTTTTTTCTCCACCTATGTTCATGTTGACCGAGCTCATTTCTGTAAATCATATCCACACTATTGGTTCTTGCCACATAGGCACCAACCTTGAAAATCTTATAAATGGCCTGTATTTTGAGCATTTGGGTTTGCCTATCTTGAGATCCATTAGCTAAATTATCTTAATTTGTCTTCATCATCGTTGTTTCATTTACATTTTCATACACTTTCGATAGAATGTTAATAGTTTAGCATTAGTTTCATACTAGTTTAATTTGTTGCATCATAGCTCTTCATTCATCATGTTAATCACACATTCTAGTTGCATTTATCATACATATATCGTTATCATGTTAGTCAAGCATTTCATAGAATTATAAATCTCATTCTGTAGGTTGTCATATTAATGGTCACAAGTACATCAAAGAGAAAATTTAATGACCAAAAAGATCTTTAAGTATAGAGGACAATTAGATGCCATTAAAGAGTAATTTCTTTAGGTTTGTTTTATCTCTTTAGATTAAATTACCTCTTTATATAGTTTCATTAGTATATCGGTGTTCTTAATTGAGTTATACTAATTAATGGTATAGAATTCCTTCTTGTTGATACCTAACAGCTAAAACAACTTGATTATTTGCTTTGCCTATGAACTACCTCCTTTTACTTATAATTTTAAAAAGATTTGTTTGAGCTTTTGGTGTATTTTCTCTTTCTCTATTTTGTCATGAACAATACTTTCCATTAGAAAAACACAATATTGCAATAATTTATGCTTTGTAAATAATATAAATCCCTTTTTCACATTGAATTTCCTATGTGTTATTTAAAATTACACTTTATCTTTCAACCCTTTTCCATTTCATGTGTAGTGATAATTTTAGTGGTGAGTTTTCGCCAATTGCCAAAATGCGGGAGTCAGAATCATTGATAAATTGGTGAATAGTATCATTATGTGGACTGGACGGATCACCTCATTGTCATGAAATATTTTCTGATTGGCTAGTTTATTTTCTACCTTTTGGTTGAAATGGTTACTACGAAGCATTTTTTCACCACTAGATCCTACATGGTTTGAATATTTTCTAGTCATCAATTTGCTTTGAATTTTTCATCAAATGCAAGAAACCACTAATGGACATGTATACAATTGCCAATAGCGACGCATGATTTTTTAATATTCGAGGCACCATATCACCAACTACATTAAATTTTTGTTCAGACCCAAATTTGAGGTTCAGACCCAAATTTTCCCCCACTACACTCAAATTGTAATGGAAGCCCCATATTCACCTTCAAAATTAAAATTGCACCGCCCTTATCCCACCCAATTTTTATATCATAATTCTAGAATGACACAAAATTTGCCAAATTTTGTTAGATATAAATACATGAGAAGGTGATATTTTACAGGTTTACTCCTTTTTTGAATCACTTTGCACTTCTAGAGGCTCTCGACACAAGTTTCTAAGGAATTTTTAGATGTTGACTCACTGACACTCCGCATCACCATGAAAACTTAATTATAAGTAACAAAGGATATGAGATTTATGTTCGTGTTTTCTATTTTTGGTTGATAGATATTTTATAGCTTACACCTTGTTTGGATTTCTCTACGGTTCCAAAGGCTTTGGACACAAGTTGGTGAGGAATTATTTAGGTGTTGAGTTAGTGACAAACCCTACCACCATGAAAACTTAACTATAAGTCATAGGATATGAGATTTATGTTCGTGTATTCTATTTTTGGTTGTTAGATATTTTAAAATTGTTACACCTTGTTTGGATCATTCTTTACTTCTAGAGGCTTTGGAGACAAGTTGGTGAGGAATTATTCAAATTTTGAGTCACTAACGAACCCTACTAGTGTGAAAAATCAATGGTAAGTGAGAAAAGGATATAATATTTATGTTAATATTTTCTATATTTCAAGTTGTTAGTGTCTATCAATTTGATTTCATAATTTTCTTGCAGCTTAGATTTTACGGCTTAGTTTTTCCCATTTTAATCTATTTTTGTTTAAATGGCATGAATTGTTACAAGAAAAATTATATATTTACTTTCTCTCTTTTTATCTATTACTTTATTCTATAGGAATCATATTCCTTATTGCAATTTTTGATAGTAAGATATGTCGAGTAGTAGGACTCCTGAAAGTGTTAGAGGAAGGCCACTGAAATGTAGAAATAATAATATAATGTCATACTTTCATGGTCCATGAGATGGTGCTACAACATTAGATGGTGCTACAACATCAACACTCACACCCAACACATTAATTCACATAGATGCCTTTGTCCCAAAGAATTTTCCAATGGGCAGCCAATGTACCCAGAGCAAAATAATAAACTTAGTTGTTGAGAATGTTATTCTTGTTGGCAATGTTGGTGATGTTATTGCTGAGAATTTTGTAGATGCTATTAGTGGTATAAATATTGGTGATATTGTTGCTAAAAATGTTGGTAATATTGCTTCTACCAATGCATGGAAGAGGATAAGAAAATGATAAATATTTTTTTTTGGGCAATATCAGTGATGCTATTGCTATGAATGATGTATCTACTAGTGTAGAAGCTGGTATAGATGTTGTTGATACTACTAAAAATGTTGCAGATGCTGGTGTAGAAGCTAGTGTAGATATTGTTGATACTATTATGAATGTCGCAAATGCTGATGTAGGAGTTGGTGACAATACAACCAAGAGTGGAAGAGAAGAAAAAAATAAAATTTAGGCATAAGTGGGATATGACAAGGTCATTTCAATTGAGTTGGGATTCAAAGTACACATTCGTGAAGAATGCAAGTGTGAAATTTATACTTGGAAACTTGGTAAGGATAAAAAAATGTAGCTAAAATTGGACATAACATAAAAGAATATCAGTAAAGTGTATGATAAAAAAAAGGGTTAATGGAGTTGAATAATTAGTGGTTGGATAGAAAACAAGGGAAGAATGTAAGCATGTCAAGTACGAAGAGGAATATTGTGTGAATAAGCCAAAAGTGGAGAAACCAAAAGTAAAAACGCATATGTTCACTTGAAGCTCAATTTAAGAAAGAAATGGATAAAACTATTTAGTTGGCTACCCTTTTTAATCTTTGAGTAGAGGTCATCCTATGATATACTATTAGAATATGGTTGGATTATTAAGATTTTTGAGTGTACCAAGATATCCTATAGCTCATTGGTTAGTAAACAGTGGATGAGATTTAGGGAGTTATCTTGCTAAAGTGGAAATAAATGATCTACGAGAAAGAGTAAAGGATTCAAACTATATTGCATTATCTTTAGATTGTATGCACCCTAAAATGGTCGCCTAGACTTTGGGCCCCCATTCAGCAATTTATCAAATCCCTGAATCAATATTTTTCAAAAATCAACATTTATCAATTATATCAATTTCCTTGATCAAATCCTATTTTATCATTTTCAATTTTTTCCCTTGGGCTAATCATTTTATCCTAAAGTCTTTATTTATTTAAAAGGAATATTTCCTCACCTTTTATTAAATAAAAAGCCCTCACTTTTCCTCTTATCCGAAGTTGCACAAATAAAGCATTATTCTTATTTTATAAAAAAAAGAAAAAGCACTTTTTGTCTCATATGGACACAAAAGTCAACTCTTATTTTCTCATTGGAAGATATTTGTGCACATGGATTGCTCCTCTTTCAAGCTCCACCCTTGATTGAATCTTTTGCCTCTTAATCTCCATGGTCGATTCCTTTTCAATTCCTTTAAAAGGAGAGCTCTTTTCTCATTCTAGGATCTATCTTTTGCATACTAAACTTATGCTACAGGATTTCTTGGAGAATTTGGAGCTTTTGGAGATCATTGTCGCATCATAGTTTCATTTCTTGCATTCTTAGCTTAGCCTCATGTTTATGTTTTCATGGCATCTAGCTTAGATTTCCTTTATGCTCTAGATTAGCTCACATAACTTAATTAGCAAGGGTTTGTAATACTTCAATCTTTCATTACCATTTTCATAGCTTAACTTGCATCTTCATTCTTAGCATTGATTCTTGAGGATATTGGCATTCTTGCCCTTGTCTCTTTGAATCTCCCATTGTGTGGTTTACTAGCAAGGTTGAATGCTTCAATAGCTCTAGCTGAGAGCAATATTCAAACAATCATGTGATTCCATACCTAGGGAGCTCTAGGTCGCTTTCTCAAGGTTTCCCATTCATGGATTCCCTTGGAAGTAATGACTTAGAGAAGTGCACTATTTAGTGTGTACATTTTTTGTGCCCACCGTGGGGAAAAATACTCTTTTTTTGTCTTTCATTTTCTGCATTTCCGCTAATTTTTTGTCAATTTTCGCTTGTTGTTTCATCAATATTTTTGGTCTCTGGTTTTTCTGACAGAAATATCATGTGATAGTTTTACAGTATTGTATGATATTTTCTAACATACTAGTGCGATATTTTACCAGTTATAATATCGCACTCTTTAATGGATAATATCGCATTACTGTTATATTCTCTGTCGCATGTAGGTAGCTGGAATTATCACTCGGGGATATATTATCGCACTAGTACAGGATGAAGTGTCGCACGACTGTTCCTCTAATAGAAATATCGCCCAGGCCTAGTAGTGAGCACCTTTTGTCCTTTCCTTGCAAGATCTACTTGGTTTTGATTCAGATTTCTGATTTGCTGTTGTAGGGCAAAGATCTAGTTGTAGATTTCATTTGCTTTTGATGTGCTAACCCTTGTAGGGCTAACAAGTGGTGCTTGTAGGTGCTCCTATTGCTTGATTATTTTCTTAAAAATGCATGCACAAGGGCTACTAACAATTTTTGTAGGGCTATCCAAAGCATAAAAAAACAAATCAAGTGCTTGTTTAATTGCTTTTGTTTTGAGTGTGGCATATACTAGTTGCTTCATTTCATAGGCACTTAATATCTTGTTATAGGAATCTTTGGGTGGTAGGACAAGTATGCTCTTCACCCTTGTGGTGAACCATAAAATCTTGACCCATCTTTAGATTTTGAAAGCAAGAGGGTAATTGAACCTTTGCTTGGTGTGTTTGGGAGAAATTATTGAGCTAGGAGAGTATGCGCTTCACCCTTGTGGTGAACCAGAAATCTTGAACCTCAAAGATTAATCCACTCTTTGTTTAGCTTTTAGAATCCTTTAGTGGGCCTACTCTTGAGAAATCAAGAGGAATGACCCAATTGGGGACAAGCCTTTTGCTAGCTATTCTGACCCACTATAAAATCAAGGCTATCAAGGACACAAAACCTTGGTAGATGTAGTACTTGTCTTCGCTTGATGTGAGTACTTGTGGGATTGTGACCATGAGGAAAATGTTGAGCAATAATGCTTAAGGTACTCTTGTGGCCATGAGGTCTGTTACTTGCCACAAGGTAAGGAGTCCTTTTGGGGAGCAAGAGGGGTATTACGAATGGAAGCCCTTATTAAGAACCATAGATAAAAGCCACCCTATTTTGCTGCTTAGCTTCTTGGTGCAAGGATTGATCCAAGTGGAATAACCCAGATCACCCCAAGATTACTCACCATCTATGTTCCTTTGGTTGTGTCACTGGCACTTCCATGACAAAGCCGATATCTATTGTGGGTAACCACTTTGTGTGAGGTAATGGAGCATCAAGTGTGGGCTAAGTTGTTAAGTATTGAGCCATTATCTTTTTAGGCTAGTAAGTGCTTGAAGTGTTCTCACTGTGATCTACCTGTGTAAATGTTCTCAAACATCAAACATCATGGTAGCATTCATAGGATTTCATTTCTTTGATATCATAATTGCTTGTCTTGGCAAGGTTGCTTTTTCCCTTGTGCAAGTGTTTAATGACATGTTTGATCACCTACTATTTGCAAACATGTCTATTTACTATTGTCATTGTGCTTGAAATTGAAAAATCCAACCCTAAAACTGAAATTTTGACCAAACTACCCTTAAAACTAAGATTTTTAGCACTCACTGGTCAAGAATCATACGACCCTGAAACAATATCGCACACTGTCCTAACAATTGTCATGTGATAGTTCACCACTGGAAGACTATCACACCACTTGCCTGGAAAATATTGCATTGTCTGCCTGGATTATGTCACCCTTCTTATTGGAAACTATTGCCTAGTTATAAATTATCGCACTATCTGCCTGGAAACTGTCGCACAGAGTCTTTTTGTTGTCTGCCTGATTTATGCAATTTCCAATCTTTCCTTGGTTGACCAGATTTTGATAGGTGACTTACTCTGCTACTAAAAACCTGTTTGTACCTTGGGTTCCTATTTTTGACCCCTTGAATTAGTGTTCTTTGGTTTTCCAAAGTAGTCTTGCTTGCCATCGATAAGTTAGGAATTATCCTTGTTGAAAAAGTACACCCTTAGATTTGTTGGTTACACACTTGGAGAGTTTCAATACTCTTTTGTCCAATTCACTTCCATCAAAATTCAGATTCAATTTCAATTATATATTTGGTTAAATCCATTTTCTTGGCCCATACATGTTAGGATACTCATCCTTTTATTACACACCTCTGTGGCAGGATTGGTTTACACCCTTTGCAGCTTTCTATCTTACCATCTCTTTTTGGACAATTGAACACTTTTACTATCCTAGTTTTCTATTGACACTTCATAGGGTCATCTTATCACCATGGGTCTTTTTATTTCATGTCGATTACAACAAGGTATCAAGTTAGCCAAGGAAAATGACCTCAAGTTGTCTTCAAACAATTACCCTTAGTCCAAACTTGTCAAAAGCGAAAGGGAAAGAAACCCATTTTTGATCAATCACCTAGGAGCGAGTCTGAGGCTTGGTTTGACCCAAAGAGAAATCCTAGTGAGTTGAGTACCTCTTTACCATCTTCTCAATCAAATATGGACATGAGTTACACCTTGAATAGGAGACAAAGGGAAGCAATGGATGAAATTCTTGATGACATTTTCCAAAGACATAGGGATAACATGTTGTTTGGTGATGACAATCAACCTGAATCACCTCTTATCAATTCAAGATATTTAGATGCCCATCAAAGAGCTAAGAGACATTATGGGCAAGCTCATCAAGATGCATGGTCACAACCTAAAGACCAAAATAATGAATCTGGTGATGCTCATGTGAATGTCGCATTCACTAATGACTTGTTCAAACACTCAAGGTCCAACTCTCCACTCAAAACAACCTCAAGATATGTTAATGAAAGGCTTAAAAGAATTGAGAGTGAAAAAAAGGCCTTTTTAGATGAACAAGCCACTAAAGAAGACAGGTTTAGACACCTAGAGGAAGAACAACAAGCCTTGTTGGAATTAAGAAGAAAATAATTCCAAGAGGAACAAGATAGGCTATTAGCCCAACAAATCAACAACCAATTCAACAATAGGGGTACCAACATTGGAAATAACTCTCCACCCTCTACTCCCTCAAGAACTCTAAGAAGTAGGAGGTAGTCAAGGACCCCTTCAAGATCTCCTAGTCCTAGAGGAAGAAAGATTTCACAACATAGGAGACACACACCTCCTAGGAACTCAAGAAAACCCTCCCAACGAGCTCATCATGGCTCTCAACATGGTGGAAGTAGTACAAGTTTTGATGATCAAGATTTCATGAGAATGCAACAAGAGCCACTATTCCAACAATATATGGAAAAGTACCTTGATCAAAATAAAGATAGGTTCCTAGAGAGTCTGATTAACAAGGGTGCTAGAGTCCCTTACAACTTTGATGTGGATAGGAGAATCAAGAAACAAGGTCCCTCACAAGAAGAGGAAATTAAGAAACTCAAACGAATGATGGAAAAGGTGTTGGCACCTAAGAGTACCTTTTCACTTGACTCTGTTTGTCCCAATCCTTTTGACAAAAGTGTGACTATGACAGATTTTCCTAGAAAAGTTGAAATCCCCCAATATGGCAAGTATGACGATAATGGTGACCCACATAATCATGTGCGTCAATTCTACATCATGATTTTTGAGTTCCACCAAGATGACTCTTATCTTATGAGATTATTTCCAAGGAGCCTCAAGGGCCAAGCCATGGAGTGGTTTACCAACATAACCCCTCCCGTCAAAACTTTCAAAGAACTTGTTCACAGATTTGTTCAACATTTTGCATACAACTTGTCAAGATTAGTCACCATGTTAAACTTATGCAATTTGAAAAAAAATCAAGGGGAATCCTTTGTGACCTTCTTGCAAAGGTGGAGACAATTATGCTCTCACTATTCTAGGACTATTCCTAAGCATGAAAGGATTGACATCATTGTTAGTAATTTGGTGCCTGAAATGCATTATGAGGTTTGAAAAATGGTCTTTGATTCCTTTGATACTATGGTTGAGATAGCATGTCGAATAGAGGATGTTTTAAAAGAACAAGGCATTTTGACCAACAACAACAAAAACAACAATAATGGTCAAAACAATAACAATGTTAATAAGGACAAAGGTAAGCACTCGCACTGGAACAAGAATAAGCAAGTAGTCAATGATGGAGTTGTGGACTCTTCCCAACCCAAGGATCAAGGAGTCCTACATTTGTCTAGTGCAGTCCAAGCTATGAAGCTCAATACATCCTCCAACCAACAAGAGAATAAACCTAAGTATCAAGAAAAGCCCAAGAAAAAGTTGAGACAATTTTCTAAATAGGGTGACTCTTATGAGGATGTTTTCAAGACTCTTATTGCTAATAATCTTGCGCAACCACAAGATCCAACAAATTTCCACATACCAGACATTAAGCCACATTGGTGGAATGAAAAAGCTTTCTGCAAATACCACAATGGCATTGGACATGACATCGAACATTGCTGGAAACTTAAGCACCTCATCCAAGATCTTATTGAAAATGGTAAACTTCAGATTGATGGTTTGAACACAAATGTGGATCACAAGGCATTAAAGGAGCCTTTTCCCAAATATGAAAAGGGGTAAACCTCTCAACCTAAGGATGGAAAGGGCACAATCAACTATGCCTACATAGGTGCAGAAAATGTGATTAATATGCTTGAGATTGTTGAAGAAAGTGTCAACATGATGGGAGACAAAGACCCTTATGGTTATGATGTAGGCTCTCCTATATTTGATGAAGAAACTATGGTGGTGCTTAGAGGTCCTCACTCTTAAAGATCATCCCATGCACTTAACGCTATCACCCGAAGCCAAAGTCAAGGTCATGTGGTTATTAGAGGTCCTAGTTCCAATCAGTCTAGCAAACCCAAGCAAGTGACATCTAAGAATGTCACCACCAAGTCAGCAGTCAATCCTGAAATGAGCTACAATCTTGTTGACTAGTTACAAAGAACACCAGCTCAAATCTCAATTATTGAACTCCTACAATTGTCTCCAAGACATAAGCGTGTCCTTGAGGATGCTTTGCGTACAACCAATGTTCCTAATAGCATAGATATTAATCAATTCTAGAACATGGTTAACCACCTTGCTAGCCCTCATTACCTAACATTCTCAAAAGAAGATGACAAAGCTTTGAGCCATCTGCATAATCTTGCCCTTCACATTGAAGTCATGATTCACAAGACCCGTGTCAGGCGCGTGTTGATTGATGGGGGTGCTAGGCCAAATATTTGATCTTTGAGTTTACTAAAGATAATGGGTTACTCTGAGCAAGTTATCGATACTCATAATAAAATCACCATCAAAGCCTATGATGAGGTAGAGAGAAGCTCCAAAGGCTTTGTCATCCTTCCTATCGGGATTGGCCCCATTGAAAAGGACATCATATTCCAAATTGTTAATGCTGGTCCTTTAGCCTACAATATTCTGCTTGGTAGACCGTGGATCCATGACATGCAAGCAGTGTCATCCACCTACCACCAATGTGTCAAGTTACCCTATAATGGAGTAGAAGTTTGTATACCCGGGGATAGCACATTATCTGTTAATGCAATTTCAGCAAGGACTCATGTTCCTCTCAATAGGGAAGCAAAAAATTTTGATGCAACTCTAGAATAGTACAAGAACAAGTTTAAGGCCATAGACCTTGGTATGGGGGGTTATCAAATGGACTCCTTTACAAAACTGCCAGTCTCACCTAGGTCCTATGGCAAACCTTCATAGGAGATACGTCCCTCATCTTTAGCAATGACTCTATTTGGTACATTTGTAGAGTCCTCAGTGCCCATATAGGATGAAAAAGAGGAGGTAGATGTTAGAGATTGGGTCTACAAGGAGGAAAAATACATGCATAATGAAAATTTCTCCTCATCTCCTAAAGCTTATGGGAGAGGATACACCTTGGTTAAAAATATGGGCTACCCAGGTCATGGTCCTCTTAGTCACAGATTAGATGCTAAGGCTGAAACACTCAATCATGCTCTCTTTGGCCGCAAATCTAAGACAATGGTTGGCCTAGGTTTTGAAAATCAAAATAAGAAGCCTACTCCTATCCTTGCTACAATAGATAGTGATGATGAATCTAGCTACATACCCAATTTGCAAAATCAACAAGATAGGTGTGAAGATTGGGTCCCTTCTACCAATCTCCTTTGGGGAGATTCAGACATTCCAGTTGTCAATCCCATAGTTTCACACCTAGAACAAGAAGAATCTACTATTGAAGACCATGTTGAGGATCCTATCCCAAACACTGAATACACAAATAGCATTCAAGAAGGTGTTACCCTTGGTGACATTGAAGCCTCTACCTCAAGGCCTAAAAAACATGCTTGGTGTAAACATCCCAGCAAGGATTCAGTTACGGACTCACATGAGTATGAATGGGAATCTCTCTCTGATTGTTCTACAATTGACATGAACATTGATGTTGTTCATACATATAGTTCTCAACTCGACGTAGCCAATGAGTCTAGTGTAGGATTAGAAGATTGGAATCTGTGAGTTGCTTTAGTGGATGATGCTTCGCTTGGTAGGATAAGTCTTGATTTGGGTACCTTAGAGGGATACTTGATGAATCCTAACTCTACAATCACCAGAGATGATACCCTTCACATACACAACATTGAACCAGTCATTGATTTACCCCTTGGAAATGTTCACTTAATTGATTGGTCTCAGCGCTATCAAGAGCCTCAACTCCCCATTTTCCAAAATAAATATGAGATAGTGTGTTACCTAAATACCCTTGAACTTGTAGTCTCTTCCACCAGTGAACCAACTACAAGCATGGCAGAACCAAATATCAAGTACCTTAGTCACAAAATGAAAAGAAAAGAAAAAAAGAATAAGAGTTCTGATGGTGAAAACCACTATGTGGTAGTATCAGAACCTAAAAAAGTAAAAATAAAGGATGTATCTGAAGGTGCAAACCTCTCCGAGGTGCCTAAGGATGAGGTACTTGATCATCTTCCTAGTTACTTTCAAGATAGGTCTTCAGTGCTTGTTGAGCCTACACAGCCAGTCAATTTAAATATAGAAGAGGCTCCACAAATAGTACATCTAGCTAAATCTCTATCGACATAAGAAAAAGAGGCATATACCAAGTTCCTACAAAGCAAGAAGATTAATTTTTCTTGGACTTACTCAGACATGCCAGGATTGGACACTAGTCTCATTATGCATCACTTGTCCATAGCTCCAGGCATCAAACCAGTAAAATAGAAGTTGAGGAAAATGCATCCTCACATAGCTCTTCTTGTCAAAGCTAAACTAGAAAAACTCCTCAGTGCAGGATTTATCAGAGCCATTGATTATGCCGAATGGATATCCAATATTGTACCAATTTCAAAACATGACAAGTACATTTCTGTCTGCATAGATTTTAGAGATCTTAATAAAGCATGCCCTAAGGATGATTTTCCACTTCCAAACATAGACATGATAGTGGACATGACTGCGGGATATGAGATCTAGTCATTAATGGACAATTTTTTTGGGTATAATCAAATCAAAATAGCTCCTGAAGACCAAGAGAAAATTGCATTCACTAGCACATGGGGAACCTATTGCCAGATCGTTATGACATTTGGATTGAAAAATGTCGGAGCTACTTATCAAAGAGCTATGAAAACTATATTCCATGACATGATGCATAAGAATATGGAAGACTATGTGGATGACACCCTGGCAAAATCTAAAAAAAGGGATACACACTTAGGAGATCTAGAAGTCATTTTAGATCATATGGAATAGTTTTAGCTCAGATTAAATCCTAAAAAATGTGCACTTAGAGTTACTTCTAGAAAACTCCTAGGATTTATCATTTCAGCCAAAGGAATAGAGGTGGACCCAGAAAAAGTTCAAGCAATATTGGATATGCCGCCTCCCAAAAACATTAGCCAAATGAGGAGCCTTCAAGGATGCCTTCAATCTATAAGGAGGTTTATTTCACAACTTGCTAATAGAGCTCAACCCTTTAATAAGACTTTCCATAAAGGGGTGAAATGTGTCTAGAATGAGGATTGTCAGCAAAGCATGGACCAAATCAAATAGTACTTGGCCAATCCTCTAATCTTAATGCCTCCTATCCCAGGAAAACCACTCATATTGTATGTGTCAGCAACAAAATCTTCCCTGGGGGTATTATTGGCTCAACTTGATGATATTGGAAAAGGAAGAGCTATATATTACATCAGTCGTACTTTGGTGTCATATGAGGTCAACTACACTAGTATTGAAAAATCTTGCCTAGCAGTGGTGTTTGCTTCCCAAAAGTTGTGACATTACATGCTTGCACATACAATACACCTCATTGCAAAAATTAATCCTCTAAAATACTTGCTTGGTAAGGCTGCTCTCATAGGTAGACTTGCTAAATAGATGATGATTCTTTCAGAATTTGACATAGAGTATGTTGAACGCAAAGCAATAAAAGGACAAGCCATTGCAGACCAATTGGCTGATTTTCCAATTCGAGATAAAGCACCAATTCAAGTTGAATTTCCAGATGAGCACATAATGCACATGACTACAAGAACATGGAATATGTTCTTTGATGGCTCTTTTATGCAAAATTGTTCAAGTGCAGGAGTGTTATTTTTTTCTCCTCATGGGTATACCATTCCTAAGTCCTACAAACTATTGTTCCCATGCACAAATAACATTGTTGAATATGAGGCCTTGACAAATGGACTAAAAATGGCAATAGAATGGAGAATCATAGAGCTGCATATTAATGGGGATTCACAATTGATAGTCAACCAGGTTAATGAAGAATATCAAACAAAGGATGAAAAACTGGTACCCTACAAGAAAATGGTTGATTCATTGAGACGCTATTTCACTTTTGTTACATTTCAACAAATCCCTAGAGTAGAGAATAAAGCAGCCGATGCCATGGCTATATTGGCTTCACTTCTTCAGCTAGAAGAACACAAGTCCAGATTCAAATTCTTGGTGGAAGATCTATGCTACCCTATATATGACTCTCAAGAAAGCCAAATTGTTTGTACCGTTGTTGGCCATGAGTCTTCCCACTATGGTGCCATTTATTCATACCTTCATGATGGTACTATTCCCAAAACCTTCAACTGATTTGAATGCTGAAACCTTACCCAAAATGCCTCTCACCACACCCTTATCTCTGGTGATCTGTATAGGAGGGGTTTAGATGGGACACTTCTTAGGTGTTTAGAAAAGGATGAATCTAACCAAGCATTAGTTGACATTCATGAGGGCATTTGTGGAGGACATTCTAATGGTCTTACCATGGCCCGAAGGTTGCTTAGGGTGGGATACTATTGGCCTACCATGCAGACAGATGCAATAGATTTTGCTAAATCTTATGAAAAGTGTCAGAAACATGGCAACTTGATACATGCTCCAAGAAGGGAGCTTATTCCTTCTATTTCTCATTGGCCATTTCAGCACTGGGCCTTTGACCTTGTTGGGTAGATTCATCCCAACTCATCACGTGGACACAAATTCATTATCACTACTACAGATTACTTTACCAAATGGGTAGAAGCTATCCCACTTTCTGTTGCCTCAGGCAAGACAGTTTCTTTATTTATTTTGAACTATATCATCTGTCAGTATGAAGTGTCATCTGAGATAATCACTGACAATGGAGGTCAATTTAAAAATAACAACCTTAAACATCTCTACAAGAAATTCAAGATAAAATAGCATTGGTCCTCCATTTACTTCCCGTAAGGAAATGGACAAGCAGAGGCTTCGAATAAGACCATTCTCAAAATCCTCCATAGAACAGTTCACAAGAATGGTAGAGATTGGCATCTATAGATAAATCCAACCTTGTGGGCCTATAGAATGAGTATTCGTACTCCAACATGGGCTACTCTTTTTTCCCTCACTTATGGTGCTGAAGCAGTGTTACCTTTAGAGGTGGAGATTCCTTCTCTTAGAGTTTCTCTTAAAGGTTTAGTGACAGATGAAGACTACCATGCCATGAGACTTCAAGAACTAGAACTTCTAGATGAAAAGTGTAAAGCATCTTTTTATCACATGAGAGTTTACCAAAAGCGTATGTCCAAAGCATTCAACAAGAAGGTTTTCCCTAGAGAATTTCAAGTGGGGGATCTTGTCCTAAGAGAAAACCCTAAGAACCAACAACATAGAGAACAAAAGGGCAAGTTTAAACCTAATTGGCTTGGACCATACATCATTACTATTGCTTTTGGTACATGTGCTTATTTACTATCTGATCTAGAGGGAGAACAGCTCCCTGATCCTATCAATGTGTTGCACCTAAAGAAGTTCTATCCTTGATGCCTATTTTGTCTGGGGGCATCCTTTGTACATATCTTATTGATCTTGAAAAAAATTTCAAAAAAATTCATATATGATGCTGAAAAAATCCTAAAAAGCATAAAAAGTCCAAAAAAAATACAAAAAAAATCAAAAAATTTAAAAAAATTTAAAAAATAGAAAAAGTGCCTTGGTGAAAACTTGGAAACAGGCGCCTTGGTAGCAAAAATACAAAAAAATTGGAAAAATAAAAAAATCTTCCTAGTGGTGAAAACCTAGAAACAGGCGCTACTTGAGGCCTTTGTACCCTTGTTTCTTAGCATGCATCCTCAACACTTAGCCTTTCTCCATCATGCCTTGACCTTGTTGCCTTGGTTTGGAATTGGTCCTTATCTTTGTCTAGGGGGCATAACTATGTTAGCCTTGGTCTCTAGGATGCGTTGGTTTTTAGGACATCTTGCAAATGGTGTTTTTCAACACCATCCCAACAGTGTTTCTCAACACTACCCTAGCATCAAGTGTTTCTCAACACTTATCAGATATCCTACCCGTAGTCTAGCATGATATGATATTTCTCACTAGCAAATGTGATACTCAAAGTTTGATTCTATGACCTACACACACACACTTAAAACACTCGACTCGCTGAGACTTGTTTGACTTTATTTCTTTGTGTGTTGTCTATGATGATTTCTTTGATGAGTGTTCTTTTCTCTAAGAAGTTTTCGATGATGCATAGCTAGAAGATTGAGGGTACGAGGACATGTTTTATTGCTTTTTCTTCTTGTGGGTATATTTTGTTGGTTCTCACTGTCATTAGCATTTATGCTTGTTCTACTTGACTCTAGGATCTACAAGGTATTATCCTTGACTATTTGCACAAGTGCATGCTTCTAGTCATCTTGACTTTCTTGTGTCTCGATGCGAGTATAATCTTACCATATTAAACTTAGGAAACCTCACTGCACTAGTCATCTTGACTTACATGTCTTTGGTGCCTAGGTGAGATTTCTACATTTCTATCTGATATAGATCATATTCAGATTCACATAGTCATACTAGTGTGCATTATATGATCTTGTGACGCTACCAATAATGCTCAATGATGAATATTAGAGTCTAATAAGCTTTGTGACCTTGCAAGTAAACCACGTTTTCATAGTAGTTTGCATTTTTTAGATTCATAATAGTTTAGTCTTGCATCTTGCATTTGGAGAGAGCTCTCCTTTCATCTTTTGTGGATTTGTTGGTCAACTATGCTCACCTTTCACTCCTTCTCGACCATGTCTTTCACTTCTTGTCTTTCATATCACATCATTTTCTATTCATTTCGGGATCGAAATTGAAATCCAATTTCATCTTGATAGTCAAAATTACGTTTCAAAAATTTCTCCTTCTTCTGCACAGTTGGCTAACCATTTGAGGCCTGATCCTTCAATCTTCACTAGGGCATCTTCATTTCTCCATCCCATCTCTTTCAAACTTCTAGTCTTTCATTCACTTTCATTCGCTTCATCTCTCTAAGGTCTGACTTAATCTTTATCCTTTATCTTTCCCAGTTAAACCTAGTCAAACTGGGGCATATCTTCACTACTTGATGGTTATCCTATCATCTTTCACCTTTGATTATGAGTTCTAGTGACTTGATCAAGTTTATCAACTTATTGTTTCTCCTCTACCTAATTTTGATTCCGATCTCAAGGGGGCAGTACCTATCAGCTTCAATCCTTGATTCAGCTTATCAATCAAACCTTGCTTGAGATTCTTATCTCTTATTTGAGACTTGATTATCACTTAGCTATATAGTTGTTGGTCTTGTCTTTCAGCTTATGCTTATGCTTGTCCTGATATGTTCCCATCTGTCGAACACATGTTTGGATTGTTTTGTGATCCCAAATCAATCTCACTTTTCAATTTTTCTTTGGCCACATGTCATCCTGAATCGATCTCACATCATCCAAAGAGGGGCAGATGTATGCATCCTAAAATGGTCATCTAGACTTTGGGCCCCCATTCAGCAATTTATCAAATCCCTGAATCAATATTTTTCAAAAATCAACATTTATCAATTATATCAATTTCCTTGATCAAATCCTATTTTATCATTTTTGATTATTTGCCTTGGGCTAACCATTTTATCCTAAAGTCTTTATTTATTTAAAAGGAATACTTCCTCCCCTTTATTAAATAAAAAGCCCTCACTTTTCCTCTTATCCTAAGTTGCACAAATAAAGCATTATTCTTATTTTATAAAAAAAAGAAAAGCACTTTTTGTCTCATATGGACACAAAATTCAACTCTTATTTTCTCATTGGAGGATATTTGTGCACATGGATTGCTCCTCTTTCAAGCTCCACCCTTGATTGAATCTTTTGCCTCTTAATCTTTATGGTCCATTCCTTTTCAATCCCTTTAAAAGGAGAGCTCTTTTCTCATTCTAGGATCCATCTTTTGAATACTAACCTTATGCTGCATGATTTATTGGAGACTTTGGAGCTTTTGGAGATCATTGTTGCATCATAGTTTCATTTCTTGCATTCTTAGCTTAGCCTCATGTTTATGCTTTCATGGCATCTAGCTTAGATTTCCTTTATGCTCTAGATTAGCTCACATAGCTTAATTACCAAGGGTTTTTAATACTTCAATCTTTCATTTCCATTTTCATACATTGGCTTGCATCTTCATTCTTAGCATAGTTGCATTGCATTGCATTTCCATTGTTGATTCTTGAGGATATTGGCATTCTTTCCCTTGTCTCTTTGAATCTCCCATTGTGTGGTTTACTAGCAAGGTTGCATGCTTCAATAGCTCTAGCTTAGAGCAATATTCAAACAATCTTGTGACTCCATGCCTAGGGAGCTCTAGGTCACTTTCTCAAGGTTTCCCATTCATGGATTCCCTTGGAAGTAATGACTTAGAGAAGTGCACTATTTAGTGTGTACATAGATGAAGCTACAATTGTGAACAATACTTATTAGATGTCTATGCATGCGTATACTGTACATAACCATGTCTTCCACCCTCATCTACTATGTTCTATTAAGATGGAGGAAATCACAGAGAAAAGTATGTATGATCTACCAAGAAATCTTTAAATGAAATTATCAGTATGGATGACTTTATAATTGCCCAAAAGTTGGTGTATGTACGAGAAAATAGATTTGTATTGTTGCAAGATCATAGGTCTATGCACAAAGCTATAAATGAGCATTGCACCATACATGCTTCTCATTCACTACATGGCACACAAACTTAATTTAGCATTTAAAATTATGTATGAATATGAAGAGGTAACTAGATTTGATCACCTAATTCACAAGCTCTATGCATACTTTTGCAGAAGTCCCAAATATTTTACACAATTCTAGAAATTTTTTGAGGGAATAATCGATGGAAATAGGCTACTTAAAGGTGTTGAAACTAGATGGAGCTCCATTTGTTGACCCATGGAATGATTTTCTCATAATATAAATTCCTAGTTGGACTAATGGATAAACAAATCATTAATGTAGAAAAAGAGCATGAGCTTGAAAATAGGGAAGTAGAAAAAGGTTGAGAGCATAAAAATAGCGAAGTAACCCAATGTCATGATATTTTGCATAGGTTAACTGATATAGAGACACTATTAACATTTCCTGGTATTCTCCTACTATTGGATAAAGTGAAATCGCTTATTAAAAAATCCCAAAGGAGAACTATGTACATTCAAGAATATGTTATGTTGCATAGAATGACTATCATTTCCATCGATAATCAATATCTAAGTGATTATGCATCTAATGATGAAACATTTACTAGATGGAATTAGGTTACAGATTTGAGTCATGCTGATAATTTTTATGGTTTAATGATCATGGGGAGTTATGTATCCCTGTTGGTGGAAAGAAGATACTAATGCTCTATTACGACATGTATTTTACTACTAAGTCTAGCAGAATGAGAGATGTACCTATTACATGAGATATTTCAATGATATTGTGAGTTCTATGAAAACTTATTTACAACAGATTGCAAAAAATATTTCACCATAAATTTTAAGTCGATTCCCTCGAGATGAACTATTATAAGCCATGTCAATTATGTATCCTAATTTTTGGAGAAGCCCTAATCCAAAAGATTTTCATAATAGGCTAGTGGAATTGGTGAAGTTTTTTTGGTGAGACTGCCTGTGCCAATTTTAAAGTTGATGGAAAAGAAGTATTAGGACCTACAAGTAGAACTAAGCTTGCAAAGAAATCATCCAATTTTGTAGAAACAATGTATGAACAAGTTAAGGATTTAGATAATTCATACCAATCGAGATCAATAACATGACTTTGGGCAAAAATAAGTCAAATCCCTATGTTGCATGAAGGACTCTCAGAATACTTCAAACTTGTTAACTTGTGCCAAATGATGATATTCAGTTCTATTGAGGATGAGAGAGTTTTCAGTGCACTGGAGTTCTTGAAATCAAAGACAAGAAACTTGTCTTAAGGTCTAAACAATTTGACTTAAATACCATTGAATCAAATGTCAGACCTTAATAAATAAAAATATTTCTACTAATTTTTAAACTACCTACAAACTTAATGTTTTCTTTTTTCTATAAAGCCTTTTGGTTTTCAATTGGCACATGAAGTAAAAATAGATAATCTCTCAAATCAAATAATGTCTCATCACAATTGTAATATTGTGAAACTACTAAATTGGAACACATATCTGCATAGTGTAGAATAAAGTAGTCATATAATATAATATTATCATCACATCAAATGGTTACTGTAGAAGAACTCTGCTTTTTGTAATATTGCATATTATGTAAAATTTATCGACTATCAAAATTGATACACTTTTTTATATTTGAATAATTTGCCAATTTATTTATGTAATTTGCAAGTATAATGATTTTATGTTTTTTTTATAGAAAAGTGTAATTCGCCAAGAAAATTTAAGTTATTATTGTGTACACTAAGTAAATATCGCCATTAAAATAATTTCATTGGTTTTGTATGATTGCAAAAACTGCCAATAAGAAAAACCATTCACATTAAAACGTCTCTGAATAGCCAAATTATTTATCATATTTATTTGAATACATTGAAAAATCACCAATAGAAATGTGTTTCTCTACCACATGGAAATCAATGATTCGCTATTAATTTCCCACTAATATTGGTTGATGCAAATTATTTGCTAGTAACATTAATTTTATTTTGAGACGAAAAAATTAAAAAATTGCCTATATAATTACATTCGATTATGATGAGTGCCAAAAGATTCACCAACATTTTTCTACTATTCCCGAGAGGGAGTTCTTAAAGTTATCACTGCTCATATGCAGCTTAGCACTTCATTATATATATCAAATCATTTCACTTTAAGTGAAAATGCTTAGCACTTCATTATATATATATATATATATATATATATATATATATATATATATATATATATATATATATATATATATCAAATCATTTCACTTTAAGTGAAAATACTTTCCTCATTGCTGCAATTTTTTCATTTTTGTGAAAATAGTTACATCACTCTTGGGGGTAAAAAAGAGGGAATTATTTTCATTTAATATAATCACATATGTGGTATTGGGCGCAAAGTCACGATGATCATCTAATATGGATTAATGAAGCTTAGATTATTATTTGTTGATCTACCCTCTAAGGTAGAAGTAGGATTGACTTAACAATTCCAAACAACCATGCACATTTTGGTTTCTAAACTGTATATATAGATCAGTGATGGTCAACATTAAATAGCATAACCTCTATGCAATGGTATTTTAGCATAATATTATCGGGAGATTTTTTTTCACTAACATATATAGATAGCTCTCCCTAGATCATTTGCAAGAAAAAGGGCTACCACATCAACGCTCTGTGCTGAAACAGGTATCTCAGGTAGAGGTAAAAGTATCCTCTATCTATTAGCATACTTGGTTTTTATCTCTATACAAGCTTTTCAAAATTGGATTATCAAATAGCATATGAATATTCTAACAAAGAAAGTAGGTAGAACTCTATATTGGCAGGCATAAGGAGCACCTTTTGGGAGCTTCTCTTGTTCGAATTATTAGGGAAAACATACCTATGACACTGTCAGGCTCACACATAAAAGTGGCCTCAGGAGTAATAGCTAAAATCAAAATCAATAGATATAATAATCCCAAGGAGCCCACGATCTTTGCAGCTATCATGGTCTTTTATTACTAAGCATGGGTTTGTATCTTTTTAAATTAGATAAAGGTGGGTATGCCCACCTAAAACTCTTTTGTATTAGACTATGGACTATGGTCCCAGGCAAGGCTGGAGGTTTTCTCAACCCCACTCTTTCCTACCAGTGCCTGCACAGAGCGGGGCATCTTTGTGTAACTCTGATTTAAAGATTAATAAAATTTTGGTTGCGTCCTTTTACCAATCAAAAAAAAAAAAAAAGAGGGAATTATTCATAGATTTAAATCTTCATATGTTAAATCTTGTATATATAAACAATCATCATTTTCTTTGGTATCACACTTTACACTCCATTTATTATATTATTCATCCACTTAGTGAGAAAAAAATATTTTAAGTTTGTGAAATTTAGATTCCCCTTTTGTTTTGCTCACATATTTTCGCATGCAACTTCAAACCCATTTAATATGTTCCCCTCTCTAAGCAAGTATTTCTCCTTTTTGTTTCCAAATTGAATTTTTAATGTAACTATGAATAATATTCTACAATCACATCAATTTATCCTCCAACATGACATCTATTTGAATCATCCTATTGAACACTATATATAGGAGTATTTTCCCTTGGCAACCTATTGAAAGATGTTTCCATCATCACTGGGTACTGGAGAGTGATCCCTCTACACCTTCATTGGCATACATGGCAAGTGCATTTCAATATTGGTGAAGCCGAGAACCCGTTGAAATCATTTTTCATCCTCGTCAGGCGCCTGGGGTAAACCTTGCTTGCCGCACATAACATGAAAGAGGGCCCACATCTCCTGATATTTTCATTCCTTTCCCATATGCATGCAAACAAATCAATAATTTTGTAAAAATGATTTGGCCATAACTTTCAATTTCACCTTCCACTTATATTCACAAGGCATGCCCACAATTCTTTATATGCCACTTTTCTTGCATTCATAAAATGGTTTGTCATCGCTGAGAACCTTCTATTATTTTTTAAATGGGCCCACTGCTCTTTTTAACTTTGCCTCTCATATATATGTATTAAATCATTTAAAATGATTGAAAACCCACGAATTACATTTGGATAAATTTAAAACATTTTTAACATTGATTTAAAAAAATTTATCTTGTATTTGACGAAAATTAGATCCCATTTCCTAGTGCCCAAAACAAATGTGTAAATCATTATTTAAATCATCTAATAATTTAAATAATAATATGGTTTCTTTTTATTCAAGTTTATCATGTCATTGTAATACTATAATGACTATTCGGTCCCCTTGTGGCCCTGACAAATTTTTTCTCGTTCAAGTTCAACCTAGCCTCTTAAATCAACTCAAATCTACTCTATCAGTAATTTAAATAAAAAGCACAAAGAGAGATTATTGGAGATTTATATTTGACCCTTTTGTATACTACTCAAAACAAGCCTAGAGCCTTTAGAACTACTCTAAAAAAATTGACCAAATGATATCATAAGACCACCAAAACTAGTGGACACATAGACTGATATGCTAGGAACCAAAACACAAAGTGGTTTTGTATGAAATTTCCAGAGGTGAGAGATTTTAATTATTAAAGGCGACCATTTCATACTTTCTACGCTTGAACCTATTTGAACCCTTATGAAACCATGCGACACGCACCTTGAAAAAAATATCAAATCACACTTTGGGGAACTATCACTAGGCATGTGAGTTTGTTTAAATACTTTGAGCATGTGTGTAAATGAGAATTAGATGACTACATTTCTGGTGTAGGATATTAATGGTCAAAATTGACTACTCTAAAATTGACATAGACATATCGTTACAAAACTCTTTAAATTGCATTTGGTTTTAGATTAGTAAAAATATTAAATCTTACCCTAAGACCTTGTGATGAAGGGTGCTCCCCTTAATACCACAAACACATAACAGATATAGAGAAACAACAACAATATGCAAGAACAGAAAATTGGCTTCTTATTATCTCCACAAATGTGGAATTACAAACTTTTAGAATTACAATATGCAAAGCCACATGGGCATTCCCTTACAATATTCTGTAGGACAAAGCCTTGAACTATTACCCAGATCTACTACCCAGAACTATTCTGAACTGCCTAAGACAATAATACAGCCTTCCTTATATAGGCAATTTCTACCGCCCGAGAAGGTTCCAGAAATTTAGCCCTAAGGGCCGACCAAACTTAGAATTATTTTATTTTACATTTTATTACATCATAGTCGGCTCAAAATAACTTTTGAAACCCGAACAGAAATTTTGAAGGAAACTTATTTTCCCCCATTTCAGGTGACCCAACTTCCAAAGATCATAAGTCATCACCAGTTGACCCGATCGGCTATTATAACCCCATTTTAGAAATGCCACGAAGCGCTCTACAGGCTTGACCAATGCAAGCACCCGTCACCCAAATTTATGACCTCATCCGGGGCCTCTAAAGCCTTCAAAACTGAGTTCAAAGTTTTTGTACCCTGCTGCCAATACCGAAAATCTCCAATATCTTCCAATATACACTTGATCGGGTAATGAAACTTTGCTGGCAGACTTATATGACCAAAATGAACCTCCAAGAAAGAAATCAGATCAATTTGAGCACATACAAAAATTACCAAAAATAGTAACTTTCCATAAATAGCAGCTCTGCACAAAAAAAGCCCTTATTGAATATAAAAATAGAAATATTTTTGGGTGATGCAAGATTGCTCTTACACCCAGGATGCTCTTGCATCAGACACCCGGGGTAATTTGAGAAGTGACCCTGTCACGACTCAAGTGTGCAGAGGAAAACCAAGACGGTTAACCTCCTCCTTTGTTAGCCATGATGAATCTTCAACAGGTCATCCTTTCCACTTGACCAGATATTCTTCATATGTCCTATTCCTTGTGCTTCTGCCAACATGACTGTCCAGTATGTCTTCAATCTCCTTGATATCTGAACTAGTTGCTGGAATACTCCACTGTGCTGCTGTGATCTCATCTTCAACACCTCCTTCATGATACTCTGTCAGATCTGAAATGTTAAACACTGGTGAAATATTTAGCTCAGTAGGCAATTCTACCTCATATGCATTTCCTGAATCATGTTTCTTCAATATCTTACATGGTCCAAACTTCTTCATTTTCAGCTTGTTATATGTACCAACTGGAAACTGCTCCTTCCGCAAATGAACCATGACTTCATCACCAACCTGAAATTCCTTATACCTCCTTTTCTCATCTGCCTTAGCCTTATACTATGCGTTCATCTTGGTAATATGCTTCCTCACCTCCCCATGGATGTTCTTCAAGTGTTCTGCAAAATCCTCACCTTCAGCACTACTTATTTCTCCTTTATCTATCTTCCTCAATTCAGATGCATTTCTTGGACTACTTCCATATATAATCTGGAATGGTGATTTACCAGTGCTCCTGTTGACAGAGTTATTGTATGCAAATTCCGCCTGTGGTAAAATCAAATCCCATCCTGCTGGCTTATCTCCAACCAAACATCTCAGCAAATTTCCTAAACTTCTATTCACCACCTCTGTCTGTCCATCAGTCTGTGGATGATGTGATGAACTGAACTTCAAATCTGTCTTCAACTTCCTCCACAATGTACGCCAGAAATATCCAACAAACTTAGTGTCCCGATCTGAAACTATGGTCTTTGGAAAACCATGAAGTCTCACTACTTCTCTGAAAAACAATTCTGCTACATGAATAGCATCATTAGTCTTCTTGCAGGGAATGAAATGTGCCATCTTTGAAAATCTATCAACCACCATACAAATTGAATCATGTCCCCGCTGTGTCCTCGGTAAACCAAGAACAAAGTCCATGCTGATATCCTCCCAAGGCTTCTCTGGTACAGGTAATGGCTGATACAATCCTGTATTCTGCTTCACTCCTTTCGCCATCTGACATACTCTGCAACTCTGTACAAACTTCTTCACATCTTGCTGCAATTGTGGCCAATAATAATTCTCACTAACCAAACCAAGGGTTTTATCACGACAAAATGTCCAGCTAATCCTCCGCTATGCTTCTCCTTGATGAGATTCTCCCTCATAGAACTTTGTGGAATGCACAACTGACTCCCTCTGAATAGCATATCATCCTGGATGATGAAATCCAACCATTTTGTCCTGTCTAGAGTAACAGGTTCTGTACAAGCTTTCCAAGCTTCACCAAAATCAGGATCCTCTGGATACAAATTCTTGAGTTCCTTGAACCCAACCACTTCAATCTGCATTTCTGTCAGCAATAGTTGCCTTCTGCTAAGAGCATCTGCAACTCTATTAGACTTTCCACTCCTGTGTTTCAAAACAAATGTATAACTCTGCAAAAACTCAACCCATTTCAAATGCCTTTGATTCAATTTTCTTTGACTATTTAAATATTGCAAAGTTTGATGATCAGTATACAAAACAAACTCCTTAGGAAGCAGATAATGTCTCCACTTTTTTAATGCCTGAACTATAGCATAAAATTCCTGATCATAAATAGAATATTTCCTCTTGGCATCATTTAACTTCTCACTGAAATAAGCAACAGGTTTACCTTCTTGGCTCATAACAGCTCCTATTACAGTACCACTAGCATCACAATCTACTTGAAACACCTTATTAAAATCTGGAAGTGCTAAAACAGGTTGTTCTGTAACTTTTTGTTTCAACAATTGAAAACTCTTTTCTGCCCCATTAGTCCACTTAAACTCTTTTCTATCCCCTCGCACTGTTTCAGTCAAGGGTCCACAAATACTGCTAAAATTTTTGATAAACTTTCTGTAAAAGCTAGCCAAACCATGAAAAGATCTTACCTCAGTAGCACTCCTTGGAGTAGGCCATTCAAGGATAGCCTGTACCTTCTCTGGGTCCATTTTTAGACCTTCTCCTGAAACTACAAACCCCAAATACACCAACTCTTTCTTCACAAAACTGAACTTCTTCAAATTAATCAACAATTTCTCTTCTCTCAACTTCTCAAATACCATATGAATATGCATCATATGCTCATCCAATGTCTTACTAAAGATCAAAATATCATCTAGGTAAATAATGACAAACTTACCCAGAAATTCTTTCAGAACCTCGTTCATGAGACGCATGAAAGTGCTCGGTGCATTGGTTAGCCCAAAAGGCATGACTAACCACTCATATAGTCCTTCCTTTGTCTTGAAGGCAGTCTTCCATTCATCTCCTTCTCTGATCCGAATCTGATGATATCCACTCTTTAGATCTATCTTTGAGAAATACACAGCTCCACTCAAACAGTCCATAATATCATCCATTCATGGCAATGGAAAATTGTACTTGATTGTGATCTTGTTTATTGCCCTAGAATTTTTACACATCCTCCATTCTCTATTCTTCTTTGGTGCTAATACCGCTGGTACAGCACAGGGACTCAGACTCTCACGGATCAATCCTTTCTGTAACAGTTCATGTACTTGTCTGTTCAACTCCTCACTTTCTGCAGGTGTCATTCTGTGTGCTGCCTTATTCGGCAAACTCGCTCCTGGGATCAAGTCCATCTGATGACTGATCTTCCTGACTGGTGGTAATCTATCAGGCACGTTATCGGATACAATATCCTGAAACTCATTCAACAAATCCGCAACTTCTACAGGAACATCTTCTACTTCCTCTTTACCAGCTTTTGGAATTAAAGCAAAACATACATGCTCATGCCTCATACCATCTAGGAAATTTCTTCCATCAACAAAAGTTATCCTTGCATTACCACATACCTTTTCTTCAGTCTCCTTCAATGGTTTTAGCTTATGTCGCACTCCATCCTTTGTCAGGGAATAGGTATTTGCACGACCATCATGTACAGCACATAAGTCAAACTGCCACGGTCTACCTAACAACATATGACATGCATCCATAGAGATGATATCACATAGTACCTCATCTTGGTACCCGCCGATCTTGAACTTTACCAGGCACTGTTCACTGACCATGACCTTGTGGTCATCCTGCACCCAGGCAATCTGATATGGATGGGGGTGTTTCTGTCTCTTGAGCTTCAACTTTGTCACCATCTCTTTTGACACCAAATTGTCAGTGCTTCCACTATCGATAATCACATCACAACATTTACCCTCACACTTGCATCTAGTGCGAAACAGGCTCCTCCTTTGCTCAGGTTCATTCTCACCACTCAACAGGACTCTTCTGTTAATCAACGTTTCTCCTCTTTCAGCATCTTCAGAATTTGATGATCTGGCATCTTCATCTACATGTGCAACTCTGGCCTGGCCTTCATTTTTCCTGTCTGTTCTGCCTTGGTGCTGAGGACATTCAAATGCCCTATGACCTTCTTCTCCACAGTGAAAATATGTTCCACGGAAGCCTCCTCTTCCAGATCCTTGTCCTCTTCCTCTTCCTCTCTGATCTCTATTATTTTGATCCTGGAAGTGATTGGAATTATTTCCACGCTGATTCTGACTGCTACTGGCCTCATCCTTCTTTTTCAGATCTTCATTTCGGCCACCATATGACCATCCACCAGATCATCCACCGCGACCTCTTCCATTTTGTCTGCTGTCGAACTTCTTGTTCAGCTTTTCCTCTACTTTTAGGGCAAATTGGTATGCCTCCTCAATACTGTTCATTCGAACCAGATTCAGCTCCTCCTGAATGCTTGGCCTTAACCCATTAAGATATCGGGCAACTTTCTCTTTATCAGCTTCTGCATGGCCTGTTCTGATGAGAAGTCGATAGAACTCATCTGTATACTCCTGAATAGATCTTCCTGCTTGCTTCAAACTTTGCATTTTCTTCAGTAGGTCAAGCTCATAATCAACAGGAATGAACTGTCACTTTAATTTATCCACCATCCAATCCCATCTCGTGATTTTCTCCTTTCCCCTTCTATTTCACTCCAACTGAATCTCTTGCCACCATATCTTCGCATGACCTTTCAGTCTGGCCTTCGCAAATTTGACCCTATCAGGATCCTCAACATCTTCATACTCAAAATATTCTTCACATTCATTGATCCAGTCGATCAATTCCTCTGGGTTAAGATTTCCAGAAAATGTAGGAACCTCAATCTTAGGTCTTTTCCCAATCTTGGAAATCGCCCGAAAAAGTCTTTCTTCCTCATGGTTCACAATTTCAACTTCTCCTTCTTGATATTCTTCTTCAGCTTCATCCTCGCTTTCGTCTCTGACATTAAGATTCATTCCTCTATGAATCTCTTCTTGCAATGCTCGCACTTGTCTCTGCAGTTCTCTAACCTCAGGTGTTACAACACCAGCTCTTCCGCCATGTTCCCTTCATGGAGGCATTTTCGCGATGCGCGCTGAAACCCTAGCCACGGTCCTGGTGCAAACTGCCTCACAGTCGGTGATCTGTTTACACACTCAAGAACTCCTGCTCTGATACCACCTGATGAAGGGTGCTCCCCTTAATACCACAAACACATAACAGATATAGAGAAACAACAACAATATGCAAGAACAGAAAATTGGCTTCTTATTATCTCCACAAATGTGGAATTACAAACTTTTAGAATTACAATATGCAAAGCCACATGGGCATTCCCTTACAATATTCTGTAGGACAAAGCCTCGAACTATTACCCAGATCTACTACCCAGAACTATTCTGAACTGCCTAAGACAATAATACAGCCTTCCTTATATAGGCAATTTCTACCGCCCGAGAAGGTTCCATAAATTTAGCCCTAAGGGCCGACCAAACTTAGAATTATTTTATTTTACATTTTATTACATCATAGTCGGCTCAAAATAACTTTTGAAACCCAAACAGAAATTTTGAAGGAAACTTATTTTTCGCCATTTCAGGTGACCCGACTTCCGAAGATCATAAGTCATCACCAGTTGACCCGATCGGCTATTATAACCCCATTTCAAAAATGCCACGAAGCGCTCTACAGGCTTGAAACACAAGCGCCTGTCACCCAAATTTTTGACCTCATCCGGGGCCTCTAAAGCCTTCAAAACTGAGTTCAAAGTTTCTGTACCCTGCTGCCAATACCGAAAATCTCCAATATCTTGCAATATACACTTGATCTAGCAATGAAACTTTGCTGGCAGACTTATATGACCAAAATGAACCTCTAAGAAAGAAATCAGATCAATCTGAGCACATACAAAAATTACCAAAAATAGTAACTTTCCATAAATAGCAGCTCTACACAAAAAAAGCCCTTATTGAATATAAAAATAGAAATATTTTTGGGTGATGCAAGATTGTTCTTACACCTAGGATGCTCCTGCATCACCTTCCAATTAAACATGGAGGAACATTTACATGTATACAATTCAAGCAACTAATATGTTCTCATGAAAATCATCTGGTAGTGAGATACTAATCCATAGAAATATCTACCTGGAAGATTGATGAGGAGGCAATAGATTGGAAACAAAACCACTCTTGTACACAAAGGTTTCAAAAATCTTGCAACCTCCACCAAGTTCTCTACCTTGGTCTTCCAACCCAACCAAGTGCCTCAATGCTTACTTAGGGGGGCCTATTATAGACTCAAAGGCTCCTATATGTCCCCTTACATAGACAAGTTACCAATACAAGTCACTTAGACTTATACACCCTTGAATGCTTTAGTGGGCTAACTAGTGTTTAAAGGTTTGAATGGCCCACAACACCAAACCAACATACTCACCCATGGAGTGATGTTCTTGCAACCATACAACTTAGAATAAATAGGATTCTAAGACCCCCAAGTCCACCTTTCAACCAGTGTAAACAAATATGCCCTTGAATAGGCCTAATTACAATTACGTCTCCTGGTTGGGTAATCAGGTGATAAATTTTGTTGTCTCAAAATAGCTAGACAAGATAATGGGTTTTTCAAGATTTCCTTTTGGGAGTTCTAAACAATCCATAAATATTGAGTTAACCAACCAATTTGCAAACTACCTAACCAATACTGCTTCCAAAACACTAATAGGGCTAATTAGGCCTCTTCCACAAGACTACCAAGAGGTCTCAACTTCCCTGATCTAGAACAAGTCTACCACTAGCCACATAATACATTAGCATACTCCAAAAAATGTCTCTTCAACATTCAAACCCCTTCCTTCATTGTTTCAATCAATCTTCAAGCTCTGATCACACATCGTCCTGCCTCTCACATAGAGATGCCAGGCCTAGGGATGCTTGCCAAAAATTGTCACCTTGTTGGAATCACTTGAGAGTAACATAATATTACAAGGCATAGGAAAACCTATCAAACCCCATAGTTGCAAGGAATTTGGCTAGAAGATGAGAGGCCAAAAATTCATAATTTCACTAGGCCCTAGGTCTATGAGGGTTTCAGACCACTCGAGAAAGATGTGCTTACCAAATTAAGAAGGAATCACTGAAAAACTTTGAACCAAATGGAAATGGAAAGAAATCCTGATACATTCAAGGACCTACAACTTAATCATGCTTTCCAATCTAATCAATATGCATAATCAACAGAATTCAGATATAGATATACAGAAAACCCCAACAATACTATTGCTTCTCTTTTGTTCCAATACACCAACCTTATATAAATTGTCTTCTGAGCTTTTAAAAGACTTGTTCCTAATGATCACAACCTCTTCCAACCACTTTTCAAATGAGGTGACTATTGGAGCTACAAAAAGAAACATTTTACAAAAGTTGCAAAGTTGTCATGACAACTTTTGGCAATTTAGACTTCTAACCTTCTAATGACCTCAAAGGTGTTACATTTGACTTAATTACATTAGAAATGACTCAAATAGACCATTCATCACTTGGCCTTATTACTTTGGACCATTTGACCCTAATTGACCATAAACCTATCCTAAATGTCTCTAAGTGACAATTTGACCCAACCTTATTGCATTCCCACTTCATGGGTTACATCACTAACCCATAGAGTCTTATGAGGGTTTCAGACCACTCGAGAAAGATGTTCTTACCAAATTAAGAAGGAATCACTGTAGAACTTCAAACCAAATGGAAATGGAAAGAAACCCTCATACATTCAAGGACCTACAACTTAATCATGCTTTCCAATCGCATCAATATGCATAATCAACAAAATTCAGATAGATATAAAGAAAACCCTAACAATATTATTGCTTCTCTTTTGTTCCAATACACCAACCTTATATCAAATGTCTTCTAAGATTTTAAAAGACTCATTCCCAATTATTACAACCTCTTCCAACCACTTTTCAAATGAGGTGATTATTGGAGCTACAAAAAGCAACATTTTGCAAAAGTTGCAAAGTTGTCATGACAACTTTTGGCAATTTAGACTTCTAACCTCCTAATGACCTCAACGGTGTTACATTTGACTTAATTACATCAGAAATGACTCATATAGACCATTCATCACTTGGCCTTATTACTTTGGACCATTTGACCCTAATTGACCATAAAGGTCCTAAATATCCCTAAGTGACAATTTGGCCAAACCTTCTTGCATTCCCACTTCATGGGGTACATCACTAACCCATAGGGTCTTATTACAATTATCCTAGACTAAAAGATACATCCTTGTCTTTGGCCTTGGTCCAATTAGGTGGTGCTCCTACTTTAAAGATGCAACTCTATGATGAACTACAACTGATTTGAATAAACTAAATGACTTGAAGATCAGTGATTAGAGATCGTCAAGTTGTTGATTAGATATGTAAGATGATTAAATTAGTAATATGTTGTCATTGATGTCAACTTGTTTTGATAGTACTTATCTTGTAAGTTACAAATACCTAAATATCTGTAGAAGAGAGAAAAGAGATGAAGAACATATATATCTACATGAGGAAGATGAATATGATAGATGAGGATGAGGAATACTTTGGGTAACTTATTCATGATTCTATGACCGTATGTTACTGACTTGATTATGTTGCATTCATCTATGATGGAGAAAAGAGCAAAAATGCACAAGGTAGTGTGGTTGGTTAATGAAGCATTCCAGTATACACCAAGCAGTGTAGTGTATACCGAGAAATAGTATCAACTGAGCTTGTATTTGCCGACACATTTCTTTGTTAACCGAGTATGGATAAAAGAACTAAATGATCAGTTTAGCCGACAAAAATTGATGAGCTGGAAAGTACCTCGAAATCAGAGTTGAAGATAAATTTTGTTACGAAGATCTACGACTAACAAAATTTGAAGATCTAAGGGATGGAAACAAAACATGTTACTGACACATTAGTTGAGGAAGGTTTAAGCGGCAAAATCAATGAAGAAGATTAAGCGACAAAATCTGATGGATGAGAAGAAAATGGTCTACTTGTCTATTTAAGAGACTAGGGTTTCAATGTGAAAAAAAATGCTAGAAGGAGACTGCAGAGATATCACGTGAACATTGCTTCATGCATGCCTGATCAGACTAGTTAAGGAGAACCTAACTACAGAGATTACCGAGTGTCAGAAAGCTATAACCAAGAGATAGTAAGTTACTAAATATTGTTGAATAGAATTGATATATTGATCAGAGGATTTGAATGAGCTTAGAATAGATTTGAACATTTGCAAAAGAAGTTGTATTGTAATTAGATCATCTACTGTTATAGTTTAACCATTGTAAATAGATAAATCTCTTAACTGAGTGGACTTGAAAGTCTTGTAATGTCATTCATAGAATGTATATTTGTTATCCTATCAACCCCATAGTGAATATTGGTTGGACAATAATGGTTAGTGTTAAATCCTCTAACAAGGTCACACCTTATAGTGTGTTTTGTAACCTTAAATAGGGTTGGCGCTTCATTGAGCTCACTTCATAAGAGTGACCAATTTTTTGGGTTACCAATCCCAGGTGGTTTTTCCCTTTACAGGGTTTCCATGTTAAATCTCTTGTGTTATGTGTTGTTGTGATGATTGTTTGGTTATCATACTTTACATGTTGCATATTTGATTTGGTTGGTAATCACTATAAGTTATTAACTAGTAATCGGTAAAAGTACAGGCAATTCACTATTTTATCTTACCGATCTGCAAAAGTTTGTTTAAATTGTTTTTTATATACATTTTGTATTTAGGACTATGGATAACTGATTCACCCCCCTCTCAGTCATTATAACAATTGGTATCAAAGATCCTTGGTTGCTTGGAATAGAGTTTTAAGGACTTTAGCACAAAGATCACAAAATGTATAAGAGGGAAGTGCCAAAGCTAAACAAGGATAACTTCACAATATTGCAAAGTTGACTGAAGCTACAAATATTTGGAATTGGGAATTCTGCCCTCACTCTAATGGAGAATGGCTACCTTGCACTGCCCACTGGTCCTTTGACTCTTGATCAGTTAAGAGATAAACATGAGCATAATGTCACCATGATGGAGATTGTTGTTGCCTTGACAGATGTTGAATTTGAAGATGTCAAAGACTGCACTACCGCTAAGAAAATGTGGGATAAACTTGCTCAAGTTTATAGTGGTGATGATAATGTCAAAAGAGCTAGAGCTGAAAGCTTAAGAGGAAGATTTGATGATATGAAGATGAAAGAAAGTGAAAATATTATGCAATATACAAACTGAATAAAGAAGGTTGTTAATGCTATCAGAGGATCTAGTGGTACCATAGAAGAAGACATAGTGGTAAGCAAAATTCTTAGAACCTTATTACCGGTTTATGTAATCTGAATATCTGCAATACATGAAATGAGGTCTGCACCTGGTACTACTCTCACTCTTGATAATCTGATTGGTAAACTAACAACATTTGAACTTAACAACTATGATAATAGTGTTGTATCGACTGTTGAATCTACTTTTATGACTTCTCTGAAGATCGGTAAGTCTAGTAGTAGACATGATGATAATGATAGTAATATTGATGGCGAGCTTGATGAAATTGAAGCTCTTATGGCCAGGAGATTACCTAAAGGTAAAGATAGAAATAAGGGTAAATTACCTTTAGCATGTTTTAACTACAAAGAAGTTGGTCATATTGCTACTAGATGTCCAAACAGGAAAGAAGATGATAGAAACAAAGACCGATCTAGTAAAGGAAGCTATGGGAGAAGAAACAACAAAAGTTACCCAAACTACAACTGAGACAATAATGATAAAGGTAAAAAGGTATGTTACATTATTGAAGAAGATGATACTAACACTGATTCAGATGATGATGTAGAAGTAGTATTTGTTGCAATGAAGGATGATTTTGAAGAAGAAGAAAGGTATGCAGAAACATCATTGATTTCTAAAGTTAATAAAAATGATACATGGATCATAGATAGTGGCTGTACACATCACATGACTGGTGATGAAGAAAAATTTGATCATCTAGAGCAATATAATGCAGGATCTGTAAAAATGGGTAATGATACACCTTGTATGGTTAGAGAAAAAGAGATCCTTGCTAATAAATGATAAAATCCAATGTGATAATTATTATTGGGTAGAAGGACTAAAATACAATTTGCTAAGTGTGGCACGGTTGAAAAATTTAGGTCACCGAGTAGATTTTGAGAGCAAGAAGGTAAAAATATTTGATGATGAAGGAAAACTTGTTGGAACAAGAGCACAAATGAAAGGTAACTTGTTTTATCTTGAAAATGTTGAGTCTGCCTGTTTAATGAAGAAAAATGAGGATGCATGGTTGTGGCATAAAAGGTTATGTCGTGAATTTTGATAACATGATTAAGATCAGTAAAAAGAAAAAGGTTAGAGGTCTTCCTAACTTAACAAAGCCTGATCATGTTATGTGTCATGAATGTCAGAAAGGTAAAATGACAAAATCTAGTTTCAAAAGAAAAGATTATTCAACAAAGAAAATACTTGAGTTAGTTCACACTGACCTATATGGTCCTATGAGAACACAGGGTTACTATGGAGATAGATATTTCATTCTTTTTGTTGATGATTACACTAGATTAATGACTACCATGTTCTTGAAAGAAAAATCGGAGGCATTCAAGATGTTCAAGTGGTATAAAGCAAAGGTAGAGAAAGAGACTGGTAAAGAACTAAAATTCTTGAGATCTGACAGAGGTGGTGCATTTATTTATGATTAATTTACTAACTATTGTAATGAGCATGGTATTAAAAGACAGGTTTCAGCACTGAGAACACCTCAGCAGAATGGAATTGCTGAAAGAAGGAATAGATCAATTGTTGATTGCACAAAGATATTGATGATAGAAAAGAATGTGGCTCATACATACTAGAGAGAAGTAGTTAGCATAGTTGTTTATGTTTTGAACCGACTACAATTGAAGGACACTAACAAAACACCCTATGAGTTATGGTTTGGTCACAAACCCACTGTAAGTTACTTCAAAATTTTTGGAAGTAAATGTTTTATTCTGAAAGATGAAAGAAATGGACAGTTTGACTCAAAAGGTGATGAAGGGATATTTCTTGGATATTCCACTAAAGCAAATCATACAAGTGTCTAAATAAAGTTACTAACAAAATGATTGAAAGTACTAATGTTAGGGTTGATGAGTTTGATGATAAGAATGCATAAGAAAGCACAAAGGAACCGGAAGACTATAGTAGATTCACTTACATTGAACAACCAAAGTATCTACCGAAGCCACAAACTATGACAACTGATCAACAGGAAAACAACACCGAGGAACAGGAAAGAGAAATCGACAAGCAGGAAGGACCTACTGAGCAAGAAAATGAACCTACACATGATGAACAATAAAGAAGAGACCAAGTACTGGCAAGATTTGTCAGAAGACATCATCCTGAGAACCAAATCATTGGAGACCGACAAGCTAGCATGATGACAAGAAGTAATTTGAGACAAGGTACATGCTTAGTTTGTGAATATGAACCCAACAATGTAAAAGTTTCACTAGAAAATGATGAATGGGTTAATGCAATGAATGAAGAGATAGAACAGATAGAGAAAAATAAGACATGGACTTTAGTACCTAGACCTAAAGATAAGAATGTTATTGTTACTAAATGGATTTTCATAAATAAGCTTAATGAAAATAGAGAAGTTATAAGGAATAAAACCAGACTAGTTTGCAAGGGGTATGCACAGGAGGAAGGAATAGATTATGTTAAAACATTTGCACCTGTTGCTAGACTAGAAGGAGTCCAGATGTTACTAGTCTATGCAGCACATAAAAAATTTAAAGTGTATCAAATGGATGTTAAGTCTGGTTTTCTGAATGGGATACTAGAAGAGGAAGTCTACATCGAACAACAAGAAGGGTTTGTTGATCCAAAAAAAAAGGACATGGTATGTAGATTACATAAAGCTTTATATGGTTTAAAGCAAGCACCAAAAGCCTAGTATGAAAGGCTGCATAATTATCTGTTAAGTATTGGTTTTGTTAGAACTAGTGAGAATAGAAATATGTATATGAAAGGAAATTGAGATGATACTATCTTGATTGCTGAAATATTTATGGATGACATAATTTTTGGAGGACAAGATAACATCTGTAAATCATTTTCTGATGAGATGAGAAATGAATTTGAAATGTCTATGTTTGTAGAGATTAAGTTCTTTCTAGGCTTGCAGGTTATTCAGCAGAATGATAGAATATTCATCATACAATCCAAATATATCAAGGAAGTACTGAGAACATTTGGCATGGAAGATGCTAAACTAGTTGGAACACTAATGATCATAGGCTACAAACTGACCAAGGAGGGTGAACCCACAATAGTGGGTTACAATTTTTCGGAGGAAGGAATTCGTCCCAAAAAGTAATTTTGGCAAAAAAAAATTTAATAACTTTCAATAGAAACTATAATATACTTTCGACCATAAGTACTAAACTTACAATTGAAATTCCTTAGACATGAACTTTTGATCATAAGTTACTTTCGATTGAAAGTTTCTACTAACTGACTTTCAATTGAAAGTCCTTTATTAGGGTTTAACTTTGGCAGAAATATAATCGTTGAAAGTAACTTTCACTATCACTTTTGGAGACACTGAAACCCGACAGTGAAACCTGTGGACGGCTTCCAAATTTGCAAACGTCGTTTCGAGGTATTTTCATATTTCATTTTTATTATTTTCAATTTTTTATAGATGCATAAATAGTATATATGCATATATATATGTATAAATACATGTATATATGTGCATATATATGTATATATACATGTATACATGTGTGTGTGTGTGTGTGTGTGTGTGTCTATATATATATATGTATGTATATATGTATATATACACATGTATACATGTATATATATTGTTAGAACATAAAGTCCACCAAGATAACTAAGAGGTGGGGGGGGTGAATTAGTTATCTGATAGTTATAACTTTTATCAACTTCAATAGCATTTAACCATGTAAGCAATATAATTACCAACCATACAAAGATATTCATACACAATAACACAATGACACAAGATATGTTGACTAGGGAACCTCTTGATCAAAGAGTAAACCCCGGTGGGAATGATGCCCACAAAAGATGCACTAATATGAATATTCCTTGTGAAAGGGTGGACTTTGTTAGGAGTCTTATGAAATATATTCAGTACATATGAATCCCGGTTAGGAGATTTTGAATCCCTGTTAAAAGATTCTAACCCTATTAAGAGTTATGGAAGACAGAAGGATCCACTACCCAAACAACTTCAATGGAAAGATCACTTAACACACTATCCAACTGATCTCTAGATTATTCAAACTACACTCTCTTCTACACCAGATCTCAATTTCAGATCTCTATACTTCGCATGTCTTCCTTCACAATTTCGCTTTCACAACTACATTAGCTCTTTTCTTCACTTCATGCATACATTCACATTAACCATAATAAACCACATCATAACAAGGAAAAACATTCCTTCCTTTATACCCCACTCAAATAATTACAAATGAGTCCGCATTCAATTACAAAATAAAAGTTTCCACATGCTACATCAAAATTACTCAAAATTGTCAGCTTCCAAATACAATAATTCTCCACTTGTGTGACCTCAAATTTTGTGCTATCATCCATGTCATGATCAATATGTCTTCAACTTCCATTTAACTCCATAAAACTAGATTCCATCCCGATTATGAGATATCATCCGATTTCCACAAACCGCTACTCAGGAACACCTCCTGAATACTACATCCACCAAAATGCTCATAACTTTCATGGATAAATGAATTTCTATTTGCACTCTTAACCATCAACATAAAACATATCAAAGAGTATATCCTCAACATCACATAGCTCCAACTACAATATCCCATGTGTGCTAATCCAAACACTGTCTTCTTCTCTGTAAATCTCCAAAAGATCACTGTGTTGACATCAATGACAATCATAGTCATGAATGCAACAACAACTACTATAGAATGAATGCCAAGCATTCATTCCTAACAATCTCCCCCATTGGCATTGATGGCAACATAGATGAAAAACATCAATGTTCCAAAAATCCAATACCGCAACGCTATTGCATCAATCAAATATTGCTTCATTTTCCTATTCAATTCTCTCCAATAGATGGTACAAATGGTTTTTCATGTACACTTCTCCCCCATTGACATCAATGATATAAGTTTCATCATTATGTCAACAATAACTCCAATGTCAAAAGACACTATTCAGAAAATACATTCACAAGAGTCCTCATGACTCAGCTCAAATACACATACTCCCCCATAGAGGAAGTACCAACATCCATTCCAGAAGAAAGATAAGGCTTATATACCACTGGACGGATGCAACCAACTGCATCATTACTCAAAAGTAGGCTGGGGCATAACCCCAAGCATACCTCTCAGATACTCAAATGTATCCTTAGGCAAAGGCTTTGTAAATATGTCTGCTATCTACTCCTTTGTGCTTATGTACTCCAGCCTGACTTCTTTCTCAGCAACTTTCTCTCTTACAACATGATACTTGATCTCTATATGCTTTGTCTTAGAATGTAGTACAGGATTCTTAGACATACTAACTATGCTTGTGTTGTCACAATGTATGAAAATAGGCTCAACAAACTTTATTCCAATATCTTTCAGCATTTGCTTCATCCAAATTATCTGGTTACAATTGTTTGCTGCTGCTACATATTCCTCTTATGTTGTGCTTTGTGAGATACAATTTTTCTTCTTTCTTAGCCAAGAAACCAATCTTTCTCCAAGGAAAAATTCTCCACCACTAGTGCTTTTCTTATCATCAACATTGCCTCCCCAATCAGCATCTTTATATGCACATAGGGTAAAATCATCATATTTTTCATACCACAATCCATAGTCCATTGAGCCTCTTAAATATCTCAATATCCTCTTTACTACTACATAATGTGATTCTCTAGGTTCAACTTGAAATCTTGCTACAATTACAACTGAGTGTGCTATACCAGGTCATGTATGTGTCAAGTACTGTAATCCTCCAATCATAGATTTGTATTTCTTCTATTCAATTGCTAGTGTTTCATCTATGCTAGATAATTTATGTCCAGTTACCATAGGTGTTCCAACTAGTTTATAGTTCTCCATTCCAAATCTTTTCAACAAGTCATTTAGGTACTTTGTCTGACTTACAAAAATACCATCACTATTTTGTGTTATCTGTAATCCCAAAAAGTATTTCATTTCACCAATCATACTCATTTCAAATTCAATCTTCATTTCATTAGCAAATTTTTCACTAGCTTCATCTTCTCCTCCAAAAATAATGTCATCAACAAAAATGACTACAATCAGCAATCTATTTTCAATTTCTTTTGTGTACAGATTGCTATCAGCTGTTCCTTTGCTAAATCTCAATTTTAACAAATACTTATCCAATCTGGCATACCAAGTTCTAGGTGCTTGCTTTAGTCCATATAATGCTTTCTTCAATTTACATACCATGTCTCCTTCTTGAGTCAAAGGAAAACCTTCAGGCTACTAAATGTAGACATCTTCTTCCAATTCACCATTCATAAATTAGGACTTCACATCCATCTGATATACTTTGAATTTCTTAAAAGCTGCATAGGCCAAAAACATTCTTACTGCTTCAATTCTTGCTACTGGTGCAAAAGTTTCTTCATAGTCAATTCCTTCTTGCTATGATTATCCCTTACATACCAGTCTTGCTTTGTTTCTTACTACTTCTCTTGTTTATTCATCTTGTTTCTGAATACCCATTTAGTTCCAATAACATTATTATCTTTAGGTCTAGGGACCAATTCCCATGTCTTATTCTTTTCAATCTGATCTAGTTCTTCTTTTATAGCATTAACCCAATGTTCATCTTCACAAGCTTCACTAGTAGATTTAGGTTCAATTTGAGAAATCAAACATAACTATTCTTGTACCTTATTTCAAGTCAGAACTCCTCTTTTAATGCTTCCACTAATTTTCTCAATAGGATGATTTCTTGACAAATTCTTGTTAGGTGTCACTATCTCAGATCTTACTTTAGGTGTCAGTTCTCGAATGACTTCACTATGGCTTTCATTCACCAAATCACTATCAGTCTCATAGAATAGTTCAGTAGTTTCAGTGTTAGGCTTAGGACGAGTTCCTTCATTGGATTCATAATCAAGCATTCTTTCTTAAATTTTGAACTTTTCATCAACTTTAACATTTACACTCTCAACAATGGTCTTAGTTCTCTTATTATAACATCTATATGCTTTGCTCTTCAAAGAATATCCAAGAAAAATACCTTCATCACTTCTAGTATCAAACTTTCCAATATCATCATCTCTCTTAATATAACATTTACTTCCAAAAATTCTAAAATACTTAACTAAGGGTGCATGTCCAAACCATAATTCATAGGGTGTCTTGTATGTGTCTGCTCTGATTTGTACTATGTTCATTATATACACTATTGTGTTCACTGCTTCTCTCCAGAATATCTTCACCAAATCATTCTCAAATAACATAGTTCTTGCTGCTTCAGTCACTAATCTGTTTCTTCTTTCTACAATACAATTTTTTTCTAGTGTTTTAGGGGCTAAAAATTATCTCTTAGTGTCATTCACTTCACAAAAGGTGTTAAACTCTCTAGAAGTAAATTTTCCACCTCTATCATATCTCAAACATTTAATCTTCATTCTAGATTCATTCTCAACTTTATTCTTAATGATCTTAAACTTATCAAATGCTTCAAACTTTTCTTTAAGAAATGCAATCCACATCATTCTTGTAAAATCATCAACAAGAATCATAAAATACCTTTCTCCATAGAATCCTCTAGTCCTAGTAGGACTGCTCAAGTCTGTATGAACAATCTCCAACTTCTCTTTACATGTAAACTTCTTACTGGGAAATGAACTTCTCTTCTGCTTAGCCATCACACATTCTTTGCAAATCATGTTAGTAGGCTTCATAATTTTAGGCAAATCCCTTACTGCAAGTGTAGTACTCACTTTCACAATGTTATCAAAATTTATGTGACAAAACCTTTTGTGCCATAACCAACTGTCATCAATCTTAGTAATCAAACATTTCATCTCAGTAGGATTCAACTAAAATACATTACCTCTAGTTCTAGATCCAGTTCCAATCAGATTTCCATCTTTATCCTTTATCACACAAGTTTTCTCAGTAAACCAAACTTGATATCCCTTATCAAATAACTATCCAACACTTAAAATATTATGTTTCAAACCATCCACAAAGTAAACATCATCATTATTATTCTTTCCATCAAGAGTAATAGATCTTATACCTTTAATCAAACAAGGTGCATTGTTTCCAACTCTCACAATTCCTCCATCATAATTGTTAAAATTTATGAACTTTTTCATATCTCCAGTCATATGATGTGAACAACCACTATCTATAATCCAATCAGCTTTCTTTTCAACTTGGGAAACTAAGGATTTTTCTTCCTTAACATCAGTTTCAAGATTTTCTTCTTTAATTCCTACAAATCCTATGTCACCATTATTCTCAATATCACTTTCACTTAGAGTTCTTTCTATACTAGTTTTGAGATCTTCATCATTAGTATAATAACATTCCTTAGATCTTCTAGGATTGAAATTGTTTCTGTACTTCTTAACTCTCTTAGGACATTTAGATGCAAAATGACCATATTCTTGACAAGTCCAACATTTAAAGATTTTCTTACCGTCTGGTTCTCTCTTCACAAGCAAGGCAATACCTTATTCAATCTTCTTGTCCTCTTTATTTCTAGATCTGTTGCTACCAACATAATCTCCACTCACACTTATGCTTCTTCACAAAGTAGGCTGAACACTAAGAGCATTGAATGTTGTCTCTATTCTAGGCAAGTCTCCTAATAACCTCAGGTTCATTTCTGCTGCTTCCAATCTTCCAAGAAGAGTCTCTCTTGTAAAGTTTGAAGTACAAGGTATAACTTGTTCAATCACTTGTGTTGTCTGCTTAAATATAGGAGTCAATGTCCTTATAATTTTCCATATCACTTCATTCTCTGTCTTTGTTCCTCCACAAGATTTTATCCCTGCAATAATTTCTAACATTCTACCAATATAGGTTCTAACAGATTCATCTTCCATAATTCTTATATCTTCAAATTCACATATCTAATTATGTAATCTAACTTTCTTTGCATGTTCATCACCTTCAAAAGTAGAGTGTAAAGCTTTCCAAATTTCATAAGATTTCTTCAAACATTTTACCTGACTATACTCATTTTTTGGAAGGGTTGTCAAAAGTGCTTTTCTTGCAAGTATGTTACACATGAATAGATTTGTCTCATCGCTAGAACATGTCTCAATATTATCCTCTTCAATGATAGTCTTATCATTATTTGTAATCAACCAATAACTTAGTCCTAAACATAGTAGATGTGTCTTCATCTTCTCTTTCCAGCTGTCAAAATTTACTCCATCAAACTTAGGTCTTTCTTTCCTAAAATTCACCATGGATCTCCTTAAGCTATTAAACTTCTCTTTCAAGGACCTGCTACTCTAATACCAATTGTTAGAAAGTAAAGTCCACCAAGATAACTAAGAGGGGGGGGGTTGAATTAGTTATCTGATAGTTATAACTTTTATCAACTTCAATAGTATTTAGCCATGCAAGAAATATAATTACCAACCATACAAAGATATTCATACACGATAACACAATGACACAAGATATGTTGACTAGGGAGCCTCTTGATCAAAGACTAAACCCCAGTGGGAATGATGCCCACAAAAGATGCACTAATATGAATATTCCTTGTGAAAGGGTGGACTCTGTTAGGAGTCTTGTGAAATACATTCAGTACATATGAATCTTGGTTAGGAGATTTTGAATCCATGTTAAAATATTATAACCCTATTAAAAGTTATGGAAGACAGAAGGACCCACTACCCAAATAGCTTCAATGGAAAGATCACTGAACACACTGTCCAACTAATCTCTAGATTATTCAATAGAATAGTATAAAATATGTTACCTCCTCTCACTATGCCAAACCACACTCTCTTCTACACTAGATCTCAATTTCAAATCTTTGTACTTCGCATGTCTTCCTTCACAATTTCACTTTCACAACTGCATTAGCTCTTTTCTTCACTTCATGCATACATTCACATTCAACCATAATAAACCACATCACAACAAGGAAAAATATTCCTTCCTTTATACCACACTCAAATAATTACAAATGAGTCCACATTCAATTACAAAATAAAAGTTTCCACACACTACATCAAAATTACACAAAACTGTCGGCTTCCAAATACAATAATTCTCCACTTGTGTGACCTTGAAGTTTGCACTGTCATCCATGTCATGATCAATATGTCTTCAACTTCCATTTAACTATGCAAAACAAGATTCCATCCCGATTATGAGATATCATCCGATTTCCACAAACCGCTACTCAGGAACACTGCCAGAATACTGCTTCCACCAAAATGCTCATAACTTTCATGGATAAATGAATTGTTGTTTGCGCTCTTAACCATCAACATAAAGCATATCAAAGAGTATATCCTCAACATCGCATAGCTCCAACTACAATATCCCACATGCGCTAATCCAAACACTGTCTGCTTCTCTGTAAATCTCCAGAAGATCACTGTGTTGACATCAATGACAATCATAGTCATGAATGCAACAACAACTGCTACAGAATGACTGCCAAGCATTCATTCCTAACGTATACATGTGTGTGTGTGTGTGTGTGTGTGTATACATGTATACATGTGTGTATATATATGCATATATACACATGTATATATGCATATATATACACATGTATATGCATCTATATATGCACATGTATATGTGTATATATATGCACATGTATATATATTATATATAGATTTTTCATTATTATATATATGCATACAATATATATATATGTGTGTGTGTGTGTATACATGTATATATTGTATATATATGTACATGTATATATATATATATGTATATATATATATATATATACATGTGCATGTATGCATGTATATATATATGCATATATACACACATATATATACATGTGCATGTATGTGTGCATGTATATGTATGTATATATATGTATGGGCATGTATGCATGTATATAGATATATATATATATATATATATATATATATATATATATATATATACATGCATACATGCCCATACATATATATACATACATATATATATATATATATATATATATATATATATATATATATACATATATATATATACATATACATACATACATACATACATACATACATACATACATACATACATATATATATATATATATATATATATATATATATATATATATATATATATAATATATATATATATGCATGTATGCATGCATGTGTGCATGTGTGCATGTATATGTATGTATACATATGTACATGTGTATAGATAAATTTTTATGTATACATGTGCATGTACATAAGACTTAGATAAGACTAATTACACCTAATAAGACCTAGATAAGACTAATTAAGACTAATAAGACCTAGATAAGACTAATTATACCCAATACTTGACTAAGAAGACATAATTATATACCTAAAATTAGACCTAGAATGAGTAAATTGTGACCCATTAAGACCTAATTTTTAACCTATTATCTGACCTAATATGAGTAATAAGACCCAAATTAGGACCTAATATCATTAATAGGATGGGCCTTAAAGATGTAATTAGACCTAATAAGACCAATTAACACCTAATAAGACATGTGTAACTAGTCCCAAGTATACCTAATATGAGTAAGAGGACCCCTTAAGATCTAATTAGACCTTTAATTAGACCTAATTATACATTTAATAAAGACTAATTAACACCTAATATCATGAGTAATAGGACCTGCTAGTACACCTAATATGAGCAATAGGATCCCTTAGGCATAATTAGACTAATTAACCCATAACAAGACCTTTAAATTATACCTAATTTTATACTATTTAATTTACCTTTAAATACATGTGAGTAATACATACCTAATATAAGTAATAGGAACTAATATTGAATAGTAATAATGCCTTATTAGGGACATATTTATGAACTTAATAGGACCCCTTAGACCAAATTAGTCATAATAAGCCCTAATTATCTATGTAATATGAGTAATAGGACCTCTTCTAACCTTGTAATTAGATCAAATTTAAAGACTAATTAACACCTAATATACTCGTACTACATGACCCTTTAAGACCTAATTAGACTCAGTATGCTTAATATGAGCTCTTTAGACCAAATTAGACCTATTAGAACCTAATTAGACCTGCTTAGATGCAATTAGACCTATTAGGACATCATAAAATTCCTAGTTATCTAGGTTTATTTTAAGAGGTCTATGATAGGTTATATGACCCCTTAAAACCTTTTAGGACCTAATTAGACCCAATTAGATGTATTACAACCTAATTAGACCTATTACAATAGAATTAGACCCAATTAGCACCTAAATAGACCCAATTAGACCTATTAGAACCTAATTCGACCAAATTAGACCTATTAGGACAGGTAATTATACCCAATTAAACCAATTATGTCCTAATTAAGCCTATTAGGACCTATGACAGGTTATATGACCCCATAAGACCCCACTAGACCACTACGAGTAACATGACCCCTTAAGACCTATTAAAGCACCTAATTAGACCTATTAGTACCTAATTAGACCTAATTAGTTGTTATGACCTAATTAGACCTATTAGGACCTATAATAGATTATATGACCACTTTAATATTGAATTAGACCCACTATGAGTAATATGACCCCTTAAGACTTATTAGCACCTAATTAGACCCAATTAGATCAATTTTGTCATAATTAGACCCAATTAGGACCTAATTACACCCAATTAGACCTAATTATACCTAATTAAACCTATTATAACCTAATTGGACCTATTAGGACCTATAATAGGTTATATGACCCTTTAAGACCCCATTAGACCTATTAAAATGTAATTTACATTTAAATGTAATTTATGTAATTGATTTTACTTTCAAATAATGTAGTGAAATGTGCATAGTATTTAATTTTATTTTTATTTAAATTAGGAAAATGTACATGTATATGCAGACTTTATTTGACAGTAAATAAAATCTTTCAAACATACATACATATTCTAGATCTATCAGACATATTATTGCACATCAGACATGGAAAATGCACGGATTCCCCCTACAGAACTATTTTCATGCACTAATAGAGAGATTGAACGGTTGCAAGAATCTATAAATAATCTATCTAGCTCTACTATCTATAAGAGCACATGTCAGTACATCCTTAATATCTTGATTAGCATTAGGGATGGCATTCATGGTACCACTCCCTATGCCCCACATAAATTATAGAGGCCATACTTGAGAGGAAGAGACAAGAGGTTGGCTTTGGTCTTTCTCTTAAGGAGGTACAGGCTTCAGTGCCTAAAGAGACCCTGAAAGGGGAAGTTTTCCTATCTTATGTAGATAAAAATTATGTGAAGGGATATCAGGTTACCAGGTGTGAGGATCCTGCTATATTAGCATTGATATACCCTAAATTTCTAGCTGTCCATGGTCGTTATTTGAATAATGACCAGATTCCACTATACTTTGTAGAACAAATTTTTGTTGAGGTTCATTTAGGTCATGTTGTTAATTACACTAATTTTCTAGCACATCTAGGATAGGGGCGCGACAAGCTTGCTGATAAAGATGCTTTTCATTGAGTTGATTGATAGAGACTAGTACACAGGGCCATTGTTGGTCAGAGGGCACCTACTATAGCTCCTTCATTGGGCCTTGTTGCAGATGATGTTATTCATAGCACCTAGCTTTGATTTGTGATTGATAGTATGGGGGACATTGCAACAGCTGCCACATCCATATCTAGTGATCAGGTTGGTTAATTAGTACCTAATGTCTCGATGACACTCTTGATCATTAGGTGGAGCATCCTCTAGCAAGACCGCAAATGACATGTACACTATAGTAGGCATCCCTTCACTTTCTAGTTTGGAGGGAATTACAGGAGAGATGACATGTGTGACACTAACTAGCTTGGCTAAGGATCTATTGGATGCATATACATTTATAGTGATAGAGCATGATATCCCCATACCAGAGGTTAGATCTCATGTGGGTACTATCAAATACACTCAGCCACATCCTTCTCACCTAGACCATGGCCATAGTGGTAGTGCTCATGAGGATCCACCTACTGACCACTCTATTACTGCATAGGGAGAGGCACAACATACAGACCCTTCAGTCAACATAGGGCATCAGTTCTCTAATGTTGGCCTTGATGGTGTTGAGTTTGGCATGACCACTATAGGTTATCTACATTTGTTGACACATGATATGACTTTCATGCCATCTCATCTAGTTAGTCCATTGCATTCATCATTAGAGAGACATGTGTAGTCTACTCATGTTGCAGATGCAAATTTGAGCTTGGACCAGACACAACAAAATCTTGATACCTTGGTTGATAGGATTGAGGCCAGTGAATCTAAGTACTATCAGTTTTCACTACCTACATAGGTATAAATCAAATTATATATCTGTATTTAATGTTACAATTAAACTTAAATTTATTTTCAAAATTTCAATCAATTGTTATATATATATATATATATATATATATATATATATATATATATATATATATATATATATATATATATACACACACATGCACATATATATATGATATATATTTTTTGTCTACCAGGATATGCCTCTTGTTACTCCTTTGGGTACTGATCGTGTACATCGTCGGGACTCACTCGATGATGACATCAATAGTGGACAAGTGAGTTTTTAATTTATTATCTATGCGTACACACTTTATAACATGTTTTCTTGTACAATATTTTAAATCAAACTTAAGAGATCTTTGTACAATGTTTATATATTTTAATTTATATATCTCTTTCTTTGTAGGGATCTGCACATCCTTCACAGCATGATAGTCACTTTAGGTGTGACTGCTTAGTGAGGAGTCAACATGATGAGTCCTAGGCACTTTCATATTTGATCAGAGACATATTTTATATTATGAATATATATATATATATATATATATATATATATATATATATATATATATATATATATATATATATATATATATATATATATATATATATATATATTCACATGTGTTTGATGAACTATATTTCATTTCTAAACTCTACATGACTGATTGATGTGTTTGATGTTATATTTCATTTCTAGATGGGCTTTTGATAGAATGTTTGACACATGATTGATTCATATGTTTCATATTTGCAGTACTTGATCTACACACATGATTGATGTTTCATGCATGTTTTATATATATATATATATATATATATATATATATATATATATATATATATATATATATATATATATATATATATATATATATTATATATATATATATATATATATATATATATATATATATATATATATATATATATATATATATATATATATATATATATATATATACTTTCACTCTAGATACGTGTGCATGTGTATTTTCAATACGTTCAATAGATTACATACACATGTACATGTTTAATTTAAATTTGATGAACTTGATTTCAATAGATTACATACATGAATGATGTTTGAATTCAATAGATTACATACATTAATGATGTTTGATTGTACACATGTTTATAATGAAAGTTATGAATGATGTAAATTTGACACATGTGAGCTATATAATTGAGGTCCCTAGATGTTTCATTTAATCTTACTTATATTTAAATGCACATTCGATAATAGTTGTGCATGTACTTTTAATTTAACATCATTGTACTTCAAGTAGATTTTATATTTAAAACATGCACGTCCTAATGTAACACATGCAAATTCAATACATACACACATTCACAGATGTTAGTATCACTCTTCTTGAAATGGACCTATCTGTACATCTTGTTGTTTTCCCAATGGAATGAAAACCTTCCTTAACACTGTCAACAATATTTTTCTGTACGTTACTTGATTTTAACTTTTTCAAACTTGCATCTACACCCAATAATTTTAATGGCTCTTTTAACTCATCTTTAATAAGAAGTGTAATTGATAACAGTTGAGTTTTTTCAAGTGTACCAAGATTCTCAAATTGTTTCATTATTTTCTTAGACTTTTTATTCAATGCCCTCTTCATAATATTTATGGGTTGTTTAGCATAATCTCTCAATTTTTCCACATACATTTCAATTAAATGATCTATGCTTTTACGATTAATTTTTCTCTTCAATTGTTGGAGTAGACTATCATTCACATATGTTTCTTGTACTTCCAATATAAATAAAATAAAATAAAAAATCTTAATATCACATCTTAAGGGGACCTTCATGAAATAAGTATTTACAAGCTCTTGAACATGTTCTACCTATAATAATTTATACATTAATGAGGGAAACACATACTTGTTTGACCTTGGGTTGATTCAACTTGGGATGCCCCTTGTCCAACATTTTCATCATCAAAGGTTGCATGTACACAAAAAAAATAATAACTTCTTCTTAGGGGAAAGACTCAAAATATATATTCACCAATAAGAGACTAAATCGAGACAGTGACTAAATCAAGAGAGTTAGTGAGAGAAAGAGAGAGATGTGTACTTATTTGATATTCTAAGACTTGTGCTTGTTGAGCTTGTGATGACCCTTCTCCAAATTCTAAAGGTCAGGCTTGTTGAGCTTGTGATGACCCTTCTCCAACTTCTGAAGGTTGGGCAGCTTGTTGAGCTTGTGATTCTTCAGCATTTCCTACACATGTATGAAGTATAAATTAGTCCTAATTGAGTCTAATAGGTCATATTAGGTCCTAATTGGTCCATATTAGGTCCTTATTCATCCCAATTGATTCTAATTGGCCCTAATTGAGTCTAATAGGTCATATTAGGTCCTAATTGGTCCATATTAGGTCCTAATTGGTCCTAATTGAGTATAATTAGATCTAATAGGTCATAATTGAATCTAATAGGTCCTAATTGGTCCTAATTGGTCATAATTAAGTCTAATTGGTCATAATTGAATCTAATAGGTCCTAATTAGTGTTGCCCTAATTTCCCTATGCATTCAAATTTGGCCAAAATCTATTCCAAGGTCTCTGTTTTACCCCTACCAAGCACCTTGATAAATTTCATGACCTCATGTTTTGTTCCTAGCCTCTACAATTATTTCAAGTCCCTGGTCTGCAAGTTAAAAAATTTGAAAATCTAGCCATTTGGAGCCAAAAACCCTCAAAACCCTAAGCCAATTTCTATTTTTATGTTACTTTTCCTGGCCACTTAAAGTCCCAAAAGGCATGTGCACTATATACTTTTCCTCAGTCACTAGTTCTCTTAATTCTCTGATGGTCACCTTTTCTATCTCGCAACCTGGTGACTACAATGGTTCTCATAATCGCTAAGTATTTGGCGGTTAAGCCTTAACATCGCGCGACTCAGCGAGTGGTCACTTTTCCTCAGTCAGATAATTGCTCAATGTTACCCTGGGTTGGACCTTCAGTTCAGCAACTCAGCGATTTCCCTATTCACGTATTCTCCAGACTTAACTGAGGTTAAGAATTTTATTCAGTGAATGAGCGAAGTCCCCTTTGGTCGCGTAACTACTAAGTCTTCTGGCGATCTAATTTATGGGGTCCAAGTTCTAAAAAATCTATAGTTTTCATTACATCGCAAGGCTAGTGTCAGAGGCTTGCAAAATCATGACAACTGTCGATCCTCTTTAACTCTCCAGAGCTTCAAGATTTAGTGGGTCCAGTGCCACGTATTCTGATGTGGAAGCTCCTGATTGGTCGGTTGGTGATGACTAGTTCAGTTTGTTAGAGTGGGCCCAGTGAACTTCCCGGCTAAAGATCTAACGGCTGGCACATGTTCTCATGGAATATTCCAAGGCCATGTGACCGTGTGCGTGCCGTTGATTTTATTCCATCATCAAAGGCTTGCAAGTGGGTTCTTGTTTATTGATATGCTCATTTCTCATTGGTCCACATGTGCTGAGTTGGATTAACTGTCAGTGGGGTCAGATTTCTTAGGCATGTTAGTGGGGTCCCAAAGAAAAAAAAAAGATCTACGGCTAGCGTAAAGGCGCAAGGAATATTCAAAGGGCTTGCGGTCTTGTGCCCACCGTTAGATCAAAATCTTAGAAGGTCGTGGGTCTACATTGTAAGGTGTGCTGACATGCTTGAATTTGATTGGTTCGCATGGTGATGACTAGACTTTTAGTGGGTCCATTTGTCAGGAGGGTCCCAGTCTAATGAAGATAAACGGTTGGCACATGATCAAAAGGAATATTCTGTGGCTATGAGATCATGCGCCCACTGTTGGATTGGAATCTAAGCTGCAATGGGACCATGTCAGAACTTGTCGAGGTGTATGCCTACAGAGTAGTCAAGGGTCAATGGTACGATGATAGGTGGCAAGGTGGACCCAAGTTTGTGGCTTCAGCCATGTAATCACCAAGAAGAGTTAGAGTTAGTTAAAAGGTTAAGCGATTCAGCGACAAAGGGAAGAAAGGGAACCCAAGGTAGACTTAAGGTTAAATTTGTAGTCAAATGCCGAGCCCAGGTAAGGAGGAAGATCTAACAGTCATGTTTTAAAGTAAGATTGATTTTTAAATGTCGACCATCAATAGGGAATTTTAGCACCACCTGTGACCATTTTATTAATTTTTAAATTCAAATATCTCACAGTACCAAATTTGAATAGTTATGGCGAGCCCGAGTTGCAAGAAGGTAGATGGATCATGGCAGCTGAATTTTTTGCAGGAATAAACATGAAATGGACACGCAAACACAAATACCTGATCAGCTGGGATATTTTCATGTGCATTTATGGCCAGATTGGATAGAATTAGGGTTTTATTATTATATGAAAAATTGTGTAACCCTAATGAATTTTTTTTTAATTCATGCTTGCGTGCAGTGATGTATATATTCTTTTTTTGGAGCTTTTGAGCTCAGAATGGAGCAATTGTAAAAAGAAATTTTTCTTTCTCAGAGAGCAATTTGTAGCATTTTTTTCCCCTATGGCTATCTACAATTGTAAAGTTCCCATTGATAATTTAGATATTGAAGATACCTTGGGACATTTCTCATGTCCCTATGCCTTCTTGTGTGAGTTGTCTCTTAGTGATTTCAGTATTTGTATGCTTCTCAGTGATAGCTTAGGTTCTTGATCCTTCTTTCTTTCTGCAATTTTGTGTATCATTGTGGATGATTTGATGTGAATTCTTTTGTGGGTATATTATAACCCCTTAACAATTTGTCTCATTCCTATGCCTAGTTGCAGAGGTGAATGTTTGTTTGCAGGTCATAGATTGTTTGTCTAAACTCAAGAGTGTTATTATTTGTGAAAGGATCTCTCTCTCTTTCCTTGAATACCCTCTTTTGTTTGCAAACCCTTCTATGAAATACTTATGCAAGCCTATTCAGTGAGTTGTGATCTCCTATACCTAAGTTCATTCATTGAATTCATCCTCTATACTGAGATCCAAACCCTAATTTCAGTGCATCACCTAGTAGATAGTTTTCTTTCAGTCATTTCCCTTTCCAAGAATTCCTTCTATCTCTTTCCCTCAAAAGATTTACATTTTCTATCAAGAAGCAATTTAGGGTGATTATCCAAGAGGAACCAGCCTAGAATCTAGAGGTCTCATCTCAGTGAGCATAGGTCCCACAACCTGGAGATGATTCCCATGTTATACTAGGTTATCAAAACCAAGAGAGCTTGAACTAAAGGTGCAAACTTAGTGTTTAGCATTTCTGGCACGCCCGGTGGGACCAAGAGGTCATAATTTTCATAGTTCTTGCTGGTTTTGATATGCATCTAGTAGGTTGCAGACCTTCGAGAGGTCATTATTTTGCATATCTAGCGACTCCAAGTTCACATCCACTGGTTTTAGGGAGCTTCAGTACCTAAGATGGATTACCATCCTTCTTTTCATGAGGACATCCCTTAATTTTATGGAGGTCAGCTTTATCAGAATAGTGGTACTTCTGATTTCTTGCAGGACTACCCAGTTGCAGCAATGAAGCAACATGCACCTCATGGTTACCCCCCACCCACGTAACTTCTAGTATCATGGTAGCATCAGTACACATACCAAAAACCTCAAGATGAGATGCTTTCCTTGAAAGAGCATGCTTATCATGCCCAAATCCAATAACAACAAGCTCTGGCTCAGCAGGATCAAAGTTATAGGAAGTATCTAGCAGAGCAATACAAGAGGAATGAGACCAAGCTTGCTGAAGGGATGGAAGCATAAAAGAGACACTATGAGGAGGTGTTGGAAACACAAAAGTGGCACATGACACAAGAAAAGGAGAAGTTTGATGCTAGATGGAAGCAGTGTGAAGAAATCATTGTAGGACAGCAAAAAAGTCAAGCAGCCCTTACAAGCAACCTGGCAACGCTGAACAGATTTTACAAGGAAAATTTGATTAAGGTTAGTGCTGCTATAGCTGAGAAGGAGGAAGATTTCCAAAGAGAATTAGTAGCTCAAAGGGATTCTTATGAAGAATTAGAGGTTCATAAGAATAATTGCGAAAAGGTGGTTCAAGACCAAAAAAATTTAATGGAGGCCATGTTTGATAGAGGCAATGAATTTCAGATTGAGAAAGAAAAGGAGTTGAGAGCTCATGAGGAGTTTCATGAGAGAGAGCTGCAGGATCTCAAGAAAAATATAGGATTCTTAGTTTCTACCACTAAAACATATAAGAGAAGCTATCAGATGTAGGTTGAGAAATGTTCTCAACTTGAAGAAGAAAAGGAGATCATTGAGTAGAAAATTGCTGATCTAAAGGAGGCTCTCTCTGAACAAGTTAAGACAAATGAGTTCTCAGCAAATCATGATAATTGTGTTGACAATGGTGTACTTCTCCTACAAAAGAATCTAGAAGAAGAAGAGGAAGATCAATTTTGGGACAAGATGGAACATTTTTGTTTGCATCTTGATGACAAGCCCACACTTCCAGAGAATACCTACAATCTACAGGAGATAGTCATTTCCAGCCAGCATGATGAAGAGAGCAACTAGATTGGAGTAATCTCTCAAGAGCTTGAGTTTTTTAATGAGAGCTCCAGCTCAAACATCTCTCATTGTTTCCCTATCAGGTATTTGGCCAAGATGGGTGCTATCAAAGAAGATCAAGTGGTGCCAGCCCTTCTGCATGTCCCTTTGTCAAAGGTTGAGGCTGAAAATGAACCAAATCAGCTTGATGCTCCAAGTGACTAAGTAATTAAGGTCCTATTACTGCTTACTGATCCTCCTCAGAATGGTGTTGCTTACAATAAGCTTGACCAAGTGTGTAAAATTCATATTAGTCAAATCCTTGTCTAACAGGTGATTTTGCATATCTCCTATATTTGTCTTTTAGTAGCTTTCCAGAAGCATATGTATTATTGTAATCTGAGAAGGATGGGAAGTTATTTTTCACAACCAGTGAATGGTTTTGTTTAACCAGGTTTATGTATTGGTTAGTTTAAGTTAGGTTTGTTTGTTTCCTTTCCCTATTTTCTAGGTTAGTTTCCTACTTTTCAAGAAGTGCCTGTGCACAAGTTTGTCCCTCTATTTCTAGTTTTGCCTCTCTATCAAGGTTTTGTGCTCAAATGATGACCCCATGCCCAATGAATATGTCAAGGCCACTAATCAATGTCTAGCAGGCTGACATCCAGCAAAAATTGCCAAAATGTTGCCCTAGTTTCCCTATGCATTCAAATTTGACCAAAATCTATTCCAAGGTCTCTGTTTTACCCCTGCCAAGCACCTTGATAAATTTCATGACCTCATGTTTTGTTCCTGGCCTCTACAATTATTTCAAGACCCTGGTCTGCAAGTTAAAATTTTTGAAAATCTAGCCATTTGGAGCCAAAAACCCTCAAAACCCTAAGCCAATTTCTATTTTTATGTTACTTTTCCCAGCCACTTAAAGTCCCCAAAGGCATGTGTGCTATATACTTTTCCTCAGTCACCAATTCTCTTAATTCTTTGATGGTCACCTTTTCTATACAGCAACCTTGCGATTGCAATGGTTCTCATAATCGCTAAGTGTTTGGCGGTTAAGACTTAACATCTTGTGACTCAGCGAGCGATCACTTTTCCTCAGTCGGATAATCGCTCAATGTTACCCCAGGTTGGACCTTCAGTTCAAAAATTCAGTGATTTCCCTATTCGCATATTCTCCAGACTTAACTGAGGTTAATAATTTTATTCAACGACTGAGCGAAGTCCCCTTTGGCTGCGTAACCACTAAGTCTTCTCGCAATCTAATTTGTGGGGTCCCAATTCTAAAAAATCTACAGTTGTTGTTACGTCACAAGGCTGATGTCAAAGGCTTATGAAATCATGACAACCGTCGATCCTCTTTAACTCTACAACACTTCAAGATTTAGTGGGTCTAGTGCCACATATTCTAATGTGGAAGCTCCTAATTGGTCAGTTGGTGATGACTGGTTCAATTTGTCAGAGCGGGCCCAGCAAACTTCCCAGCTAAAGATCTAACGGCTGGCGCATGTTCTCATGGAATATTCCAAGGCCATGTGACCATGCGCTTTCCGTTGATTTTATTCCATCATCAAAGGCTTGCAGGTGGGTTCTTGTTTGCTGATATGCTCATTTCTCATTGGTCCACATGTGCTGAGTTGGATTAACTGTCAATGGGGCTTGATTTCTTAGGCGTGTCAATGGGGTCCCAAAGAAAAAAGAAAAGATCTATGGTTGGCGTAAAGGTGCAAGGAATATTCAAAGGGCTTGTGGTCTTGCACCCACCGTTAGATCAGAATCTTAGAAGGTCGTGGGTCCGCGTTGTCAGGTGTGCTAACATGCTCGAATTTGATTGGTCCCTGTGGTGATGACTAGACTTTTAGTGGGTCCATTTGTCAAGAGGGTCCCAGTCTAATGAAGATCAATAGCTGGCACATGATTAGAAGGAATATTTTGTGGCTATGAGATCATGCACCCACCGTTGGATTGGAATCTAAGCTACAGAGGGACCGTGTCAGAACTTGCGGAGGCATATGCCTATAGAGAAGTCAAGGGTGAATGGTATGATGATAGGTGGAAAGGTGGACCCAAGTTTGTGGCTTCAGTCATGTAATCACTAGGAAGAGCCGGAGTTAGTTAAAAGGTTAAGCGATTCAATGAAAAAGGGAAGAAAGGTAACCCGAGGTAGACTTAAGGTTAAATTTGTAGTCAAATGTCAAGCCCGGGTAAGGAGGAAGATCTGACAGTCATGTTTTAAAGTGAGATTGATTTTTAAATGCCGATCGTTGATAGGGAATTTTAGCGCCACCTATGACCATTTTATTATTTTTTAAATTCAAATATCTCACAGTACCAAATTTGAACAGTTATGGCGAGCCCGAGTTGCAAGAAGGTAGATGAATCATGGTGGCTAGAATTTTTGTAGGAATGAACATGAAATGGACACACAAACACAAATATCTGATCAACTGGGATATTTTCATGTGCATTTATGGCCAGATTGGATAGAATTAGGGTTTGATTATTATATGAAAAATTGTGTAACCCTAATGAATTTTTTTTTATTCCTACCTACGTGCAGTGATGTATATATTCTTTTTTTGGAGCTTTTGAGCTCAGAATGGAGCAATTGTAAAAAGAAAGTTTTCTTTCTCAGAGAGCAATTTGTAGCATTTTTTGCCCCTTTGGCTGTCTACAATTGTAAATTTCCCATTGATAATTCAGATATTGAAGATACCTTGGGACATTTCTCATGTCCCTATGCCTTCTTGTGTGAGTTGTCTCTTAGTGATTTCAGTATTTGTATGCTTCTCAGTGATAGCTTAGGTTCTTGATCCTTCTTTCTTTGCGTAATTTTGTGTATCATTGTGGATGATTTGATGTGAATTCTTTTGTGGGTATAGTATAACCCCTTAACAATCTGTCTCATTCCTGTGCCTAGTTGTAGAGGTGAATGTTTGTTTGTAGGTCATAGATTATTTGTCTAAACTCAAGAGTGTTATTATTTGTGAAAGGATCTCTCTCTTTCCTTGAATACCCTCTTTTGTTTGCAGACCCTTCTATGAAATACTTATGCAAGCCTATTCAGTGAGTTGTGATCTCCTATACCTAAGTTCATTCATTGAATTCATCCTCTATACTGAGATCCAAACCCTAATTTTGGTGCATCACCTAGTAGGTAGTTTGCTTTCAGTCATTTCCCTCTCCAAGTATTCCTTCTATCCATTTCCCTCAAAAGATTTACATTTCCTATCAAGAAGCAAATTAGGGTGATTATCCAAGAGGAACTAGCCTAGAATCTGGAGGTCTCATCTCAGTTAGCATAGGTCCCACAACCTGGAGATGATTCCCATGTTATACTAGGTTATCAAGACCAAGAGAGCTTGAACTAAGGGTGCAAACTTAGTGTATAACAATTAGGTCCTAATTGGTCCTAATTGAGTCTAGTTGGTCCATATTAGGTCCTAATTGGTTAGGTAATTGGTCCTAATTGAGTCTAATAGGTCATGTTAGGTCTTAATTGAGTATAATTGGATCTAATAGGTAATAATTGAATCTAATAGGTCCTAATTAGGTTCTAATTGGTCCTAATTAGTCCTAATTGGTCCTAATTAGTCCTAATTGAGTCTAGTTGGTCCATATTAGGTCCTAATTGGTGTTAATTGAGTCTAGTTGGTCCTAATTGAGTCTAGTTGGTCCATATTAGGTCCTAATTCATCCATATTAGGTCCTAATTGGCCCTAATTGGTCCTAATTGAGTCTAATAGGTCATATTAGGTCCTAATTGGTCCTAATTGAGTATAATTGGATCTAATAGGTCATAATTGAATCTAATAGGTCCTAATTAGGTCCTAATTGGTCCTAATTGAGTCTAGTTGGTCTGCATTAGGTCCTAATTGGTCCTATTTGGTCCTAATTGAGTCTAATTAATCCTAATTGAGTCTAATAGGTCATGCCAAGTCCTAATTGGTCAATATTAGGTCCTAATTGGTCCCAATTGAGTCTAATTGACCGTAATTGAGTCTAATAGGTCATATTAGGTCCTAATTGGTCCATATTACGTCCTAATTGGTCCTAATTGAGTCGAATTAGATCTAATAGGTCATAATTGAATCTAATAGGTCCTAATTAGGTCCTAATTGTTCCTAATTGGTCATTATTGAGTCTAGTTGGTCCATATTAGGTCCTAATTGGTCCTAATTGGTCCTAATTGAGTCAAGTTGGTCCATATTAGGTCCTAATTGGTCCCAGTTGAGTTTAATTAGTCCTAATTGAGTCTAATAGGTCATGTTAGGTCCTAATTAGTCCATATTAGGTCCTAATGGTCCCAATTGAGTCTAATTGGCCCTAATTGAGTCTAATAGGTCATATTAGGTCCTAATTGGTCCTAATTGAGTCTAATTAGATCTAATAGGTCATAATTGAATCTAATAGGTCCTAATTGGTCCTAATTGGTCCTAATTGAGTCTAGTTGGTCCATATTAGGTCCTAATTGGTCCTAATTGAGTCTAATTAGTCCTAATCTAGTCTAATAGGTCATGTTAGGTCCTAATTGGTCCATATTAGGTCATAATTGGTCCTAATTGAGTCCAATTAGATCTAATAGGTCATAATTGAATCTAATTGGCCCTAATTGGGTCTAATAGGTCATATTAGGTCCTAATTGGTCCATAGTAGGTCCTAATTGGTCCTAATTGAGTCTAATTAGATCTAATAGTTTATAATTGAATCTAATAGGTCCTAATTGATCCTAATTGATCCTAATTGGTCCTAATTGAGTCTAGTTGGTCCTAATTGAGTCTAGTTGGTCCATATTAGGTCCTAATTGAGTATAATTGGATCGAATAGGTCATAATTGAATCTAATAGGTTCTAATTAGGTCCTAATTGGTCCTAATTGAGTCTAATTAGTCCTAATTGAGTCTAGTTGGTCCTAATTGGTCCTAATTGAGTCTAATAGGTCATGTTAGGTCCTAATTGGTCCATATTAGGTCCTAATTGGTCCTAATTGAGTCTAATTGGTCCTAATTGAGTCTAATAGGTCATATTAGGTCCTAATTGGTCCATATTGGGTCCTAATTGGTCGTAATTGAGTATAATTGGATCTAATAGGTCATAATTGAATCTAATAGGTCCTAATTAGGTCCTAATTGGTCCTAATTGGTCCTAATTGAGTCTAGTTGGTCCATATTAGGTCCTAATTAGTCCTAATTGAGTCTAATAGGTCATATTAGGTCCTAGTTGGCCATATTAGGTCCTAATTGGTCCATATTAGGTCCTAATTGGTCCTAATTGAGTCTAATTAGATCTAATAGGTCATAATTGAATCTAATAGGTCCTTATTGTTCCTAATTGGTCATAATTGAGTCTAGTTGGTCCATATTAGGTCCTAATTGGTCCTAATTGGTCCTAATTGAGTCTAATTAGTCCTAATTGAGTCTAATAGGTCATGTTAGGTCCTAATAAGTTCTATTAGGTATTAATTAGTCATAATAGGTTAGGCTATTAGGTCCTAATTGGTTCTAATTGAGTCTAATTAGATCTAATTGAGTCTAATTAGGTCCTAATTGGTTCTAATTGAGTCTAATTACTCATCTAATTGGTTCTAATGAGTCCTAATAGGTTAGGTAATTAGTCCTAATTAGGTTCTAATAGGTGGACTAATAGGTCCTATTAGGTCCTAATTAGTCCAAATAGGTCCTATCAGGTACTATTTGGTTCTAATTAGTTCTAATTAGTTCTAATTGGTCCTAATTGGGTATAACTGGTCCTAATTGAGTCTAATTAGGTGCTAATTTATTATAATTGAGTCTAATTGAGTTTGACTAGGTCATAATTGGTTCTAATTGAGTCTAATTAGATGCTAATTGGTTCTCATTGATTCTAATTGGGTCCTAATAGGTCCTATTAGTCCTAGAATAGGTCCTAATTAGTCCTAATAAGTCCTATTAGTTCAAATAGGTCTATAGTTAGGTCTAGTTAAGTATAATAGACCTACAATATCACATTTACATGAATATTAAGACAAGTCTTGACCATCAACTTAAAATATCTATCTAGAGACATCTTAGACATACCTTGTTTCCAACGATGATATCTTTTTCATGATTCTTCACATAGTCTTTGTTCAATCTCTTCTGAATAATGTCATGTACTTTTGTTTAGCCTTCTCTTTTTATTTCCCATCACAACTTAGAAAATTATTCTGTGCTAAAATGTCTTCCTTCTCCTAAATGTGAATTATTTTACAGCTTTCAAATTTATGAAATGAAAAAAATAAACATTTATTTATACCTAATTCTTATTAACAGAAATGCCACCAAAAAGGCTAACATAGGTTTCTATCGAAAGTCAAACTTGACTTTCTATCAAAACTAAATAACTTTCGATCGAAACTGGCTTAGTAATGACTAAATTTTGCATTTTTTGGCAAATTACTTTTGATCAAAAGTTAAAACTTTGAATCGAAAGTACTTTCCATTGAAAGTGCTTGGTTTGGACCATGGTTGCAAGTTTTGAAGAAATTCTAAGAGTTTCATGGCTTTGGGCCTCAAGCGTGCTGATCAAATTGATGAATAAGAAGACATCCTTTTGCATACAACAAGTACTTGGAACTAGCTTTCTAATGATTATATATTTGACTATTTTGAAATTTATTATGTGTATGGTTTTTGATGTTAAATGAATGTAGGTTTTTTATCAAATATAAACCTTTGAGTTTGACATTCAATGAAAGAAAGTAAAACAAGGAATTTTTTTTTTGAAAAATAACAGTGCCCTCCATATTTGAGTCTACTTTCTATTAAAAAAATAATAATTGAAATTCGATAAATACACAATAAGTTACAAGCTATGTAGTCAAGGCATGTCAAAATTTTGGTTTAGTCAGCTTCAAACGTTAATAAAATATGCAATAATAGTTATAATGTCATCAAACCAATTGCATTCCCTCCATATGGATGTTACAAAACTAATTTGAAAGAATCAGATTCATATCTATTTTACAAAAAAAGTTATGCTCTATGAGAATAGTGTTACTATTTGAAAATGACGTTTTCAGCACCATACAAGTTTTCGTGGGAGAAAGAAAAAAGTATTCAAATTTATTTTTTTAAAATACATATTTAGAATCTAGACAGAAAATTCTAAAAGACTCTAATTTACTTCATCCTCTGATTTTGAGCGATTCAACGGAAATATGCATCTGAATCTGAAACTTTTTCTCAAAATGTAGAGTTCAGTGTTTGTTTAGGCTAAAAAGTGTAACCCACTATTGTGGTTCACCCAGGAAGATGAAACTACAGAGGTGAACCAAACATTGTACCGGTAAATGATTGGTAAGTTGATGTATGTATTACATAGTATACCCGATATAACACATGTTGTGGGGATAGTTGCTAGATTTTCTGCAAATCCTAGGGAGTCACACATGGTTGCTATAAAGAGAATTTTGAGATACCTAAAGAAAACAAATGATTATGGATTATGGTATCCTAAGGATGGTAAGTTTGAACTAAGAGTCCACACTGATGTAGATTGGGCTAGAAATATAGATGATAGAAAAAGTACAACCAGAGGAGCATTTTTCTTTGGTGAAAGACTTGTTACATGGACAAGTAAGAAACAACCTTGTATTTCTTAGTCCACTGCCAAAGCAGAGTATGTTGTTGCTGCTATAAACTATTCAAATATTGCTTACATCGAGCAAGTGTTGGAGGTATGAGTGAGGTAATCACTGAGCCAGTGATTATCTATTGTGACAACACTAGTGCAATTAATATTTCAAAGAATCCAGTAATGCACTAAAAAATAAAGCACATATCTATCAAGTATCACTACTTAAGGCCCCGTTTGTTTGCGAGAATTGAAATTTGAGACAAAACCTAATTATCTCAAAATCAGGTTTTGAAATTCCAGTTTTGTGTATTCAGAAGATAGTTTGGACCATTTGGTTCACCCAAAAGATGGTTGAGACAATCCATATTTTGTGTCTAGTTGCCATTTTTGAAATTGGAATTGGAAGTGAGAAATTCCTATTTATGTGTTTGGTTTCCAATTTCAAATTGGAATTGAAATTACATTATCCATTTTATGTGTTTGGTTCTATATTTTCAATTGGAATTAGATTTTGACAAGAAAATTTAAGTTTTTATAATTATTATATAATGTTTTAATTTAATATTTTATTTTTGTTGTGCATTTTTTATTTATAGTTTTTTTTTATTAATTTATATTTTTTTATAGAAAATCATAAACAAAATTTAATATTTTTTTTTCAATATTGTGAACAGTAAACTTAACTTTTTTCAATAATTTTATACAATATCATAAACAATATTATAACAAGAAAGTAACTATAGCATTGCTTGATATCACATCAAAATATAAATAAGTCATCTAGTCCACATATATATCTATTTCTGCATAATGACCCAACAAATGACCAAACTAAATAGTATAATTGTTGCACAAAGTAAACATCGTAAAAACATGACATCGGCTTTACACGTAGCCGCCGCTATTGCAATAGCTTTTTCAAGCGCTTTGCAAGACTTGCACTCATCCTCCACAACAGGTATATGTGGAGAATGTGCAGATGATGTAGATAGCGATGAGGTATCATTGGCCCACCGAAAGTACTGACATCCACCACCATCCTACAATACAAATCTAAGTTAGTCTCACTATAATGAGTAATATTTATTCTTTGTAAACATTTAAATATTTTGCAATTAACAACCTTTTTCTTATTTTTGCAACTCCAAAATTTATGATCTGGATTATCCTACGTGTGTGACATCCTCAACACATAGCGTGATCCATCACCACACTCACACATAGGGACATTGATCATAGCCATCAGTACTGTATCAAGCAAATTTTTGTTCATTCATACTATTTTTGTTCATTCATATATAACAACATGACTATATTCTATGAGTACAAATTGAAAAAGTTTCATTTATGTTGATATTACAAATTTATAGAAAAAATATAATGACAACTATAGCATCAGATAGAAGTTTTGGGGAAGAAAAATATCCATGAACTGAATGGTGGTGTGAAAACACACTGTTAAATATGAAAATGCAAGGATATCCATGCTCAATGCCCTTATGCCCCACATTTGACGAGCAACCATCTCATATCCCACTCATTCTTCCCATTACTTTCCATATTGTTAGATGGTCAATCCTACATCTACAAAGTATACATGATAGAAAAACTAAAACTTGTTTATTTTTAAATGGAATACACCAAGGAGTACCATCATAAATATTGACCATTTACAAACATGAACAGTAAACAATCATCAGATAGCTCATTTGTTTTCATCATATGTGGATTTTTTGGCATCAATGTTTCAAATAGCTTCTGGATTCAATTGTGTAGATAGTTTTGGGTCACACTTTGTGATCCATCATCAGGATGAAAGAGACCAAAATGATTGCAACAGACCAAAATGATGGACTTTTCTTTCAATCATTTTTCTCTCTTCCATCCTGATGAAGGATCACATAGTTCTTTTGTAAACGTTGATGACAAAAATATCTACAAAATCGAATCCAGAAGCTATTTCAAACATATTTAATGTCAGCATATGTGTAGTCTCACTTTATCATCATATGTGTAGTCTCATAACTATCCATTTCTATTTCTGTACCTATCACATGGTTTTTAAAAATGAATGAAAAATGAAAAGAAATTGAAGATGAAATAGAGCATTGAACAAAGTAGAATTATTTAACTTAATTTCATAATGCAACAATAATAACAAGAAGGTTAGGGTATATACATACAGAATCATGAACAATATAGTCGTCTACCAAAACACATTTATAAAATCATGTCTGAAGAACTAGAAATGGATAGTTATGAGACTACACCTTAACAATGCATTAAATGAAGCATTCATCATGTGGTACTCCTTCGTGTATTCCACTTAAATATGTTAAAAGCAACAACACTAAAAAATGAAATCAATGGTCAAGGGAGGGCAAGATCTTGCAATACCAAAACATTAAACCAATATGCACCAATATGCAAAAATACCATATCTAGTAACTTTGAAAGCAAGGCATAAAAGCAACAACACTAACAAATGAAATCAATGGTCAAGGGAGGGCAAGATCTTACAATACCAAAACATTAAACCAATATGAAAAAATACCATATCCAATAACTTTGAAAGAAAGGCATAAAAGAAACAACACTAACAAATGAAAACAATGGTCAAGGAAGGGCAAGATCTTGCAATACCAAAACATTAAACCAATATGCACCAATATGAAAAAATACCATATCCAGTAACTTTGAAAGCAAGGCATACATGCAACAAGTGCACTTAATTGGTGTCATAGCTAGGAGCAGAACTATTACATTTTGCAACACAAAGAATTATTTAAGCTCATAAAATCCATAAATATTCCACATTGGATCAGAACTCCAAATTCCAACTTTCACAATATGTTAATGGACTTTCAAAATGCTATTTTGGAGATGACTACCATTGATGGACCTCTAAAAGCACTCAAAATTCAAAGGACAAGAGAGAAAAATGAAAGAAATAACTCGATTGGGTTGACACATGATCCCAAGAGAAGTTTTGAAACATCTTTGCATGGCAATTGAGAGAGCAAGATGGGTTCAACTTGTGTTCCAACATAAATATCTTTGAATTCCATTTCTCATAAGAGTGCTGACAAACTATATTTTGTAATGGAGATATACTAGTGTATACTGTAACCAGTGTATACTGTTATACAGCCACTGGCATACAGTCCAATTAGTGAATAAACTTAACATCTTGAACATGCAATGCATCTTTAGAACATCATTGCATGTTCAAGATGTTGTTAAGTTTATCCACTAATTGGACTGTATGCCAGTGGCTGTGAACATCAATCACAAAGTATTGTTTCTTAACAGATGAATCAACATCACAAAAATATAGATAAGTTGGAAAAGAAATGATACTTTGTGATTGATGTTCACAACCACTGGCATACAGTATACACTTGTGTTTGTGGTTATAGTATACATTCCCAGTGTATGGTTGGCAAGAATCCCATAGAGGGGCTACTTACTAATACATTGCTTAACCACAAACACAAGTGTACACTGTAACAAGTGTATATTGTAACAAGTGTACACTGTAACAAGTGTATATTGTAACAAGTGTACACTGTAACAAGTGTATACTATAACAAGTGTATAATACATTGCTTAACCACAAACACAAGTGTACACTGTAACAAGTGTAGATTGTAACAAGTGTATACTATAACAAGTGTATAATACATTGCTTAACCATAAATACAAGTGTATACTGTAACAAGTGTATATGGTAACAAGTGTATACTGTAACAAGTGTATACTGTAACAAGTGCATCCTAGATTTTTGCCATCATATTTCGAATTTGTGCCTAGGAGGGGTTATACCGCTTTCTTAGGAGTGGGAGATTTTCCTGATTCAATGGAGTTTGGCGGGTCCCTGCACTTGCATGGATCATAAAAATAGTGTCACATCTTATAATAGTGCCTATTCAACTGCTTATGAAATCTATGGCCCTTAGCAAAGTACTGGAGGATCACTACATTCCATAACATGGCCGACCAGAAATGGATATTTGTTCGAGTGGTCTTTTTAACCCTTGGCTAGTGTAGTTGGCCCTAAATTATTAGATCATTATGATGTAGAGGTTGGGACTCACCCTCAAAACTTTGTAAAATTTTTAATGCCAATCAATCATATTTCACAATAATGGGCTCAAACCCTTTCTTAACCAAACACGTAACCCTATGGAACACTCCTCCCCCAAGGCCAACTTCTTGATAGCTCAATACCTTAGAATGAACAAAGACTTTCATATAGTTTGGTCTCACAACATCTCACTATCATTACACCTTGCTCATCCCACACTTCCCTTTTCACTTTGCCTTAACAGGTTTCAAGTAACAAATGAGGCCTTTGATGATAAAAAGTCCCAACCAACTTTAGAGACATACTAGAACAACAAAATACACCCTTTGGTCACCCATGGTGGCACTCTAAACAACTAGTTTCAATAGCTATTATGGTATTTCCAAAATCAGGCCTAGTGTCTTCTAGTCCTAGACAGCAACAAAACTGATTATATTCCTCAAGAACAAAAAAACTCTCCAAACCAAGTAGCATTACAAATAACCTTTATGGCCTTCTAAAACATAACTCCAAATGATCAAAGGTTTCTTTGTAACATGGCTTCCAAATAGGGACTAATAAACTGATTTTCGAGCCTAATTAGGCCTCCCTGAATAGTCCAATTATAATCTCCACAACAATATTCAACAAAATAAATTCAAGGCTTGAAATATAATTTAAAAGCATTAATCACCCCTCATTTACTGAACTTGGAGGAGATTCAAAGGCCAATATTACAAAAAGCTTCATAACACATTTATACTGACTACTGCAAATCAGTCCTAACAAAGACTGCTTCAAATGTGTCCTAAAAGAGCAATGATGTAAAGGGTCACAAATACTTATAGGCTCATCAACTCTTAATGTGAAAAGGGGCACAATACATCTTAATGTGTTTGTGGTTACAAGAATCTGCCAGTGGTTTGAGGTTGTTCCTGCATTAAACCAACATAGTATAAAGCAGAAGACCTCAAAAGTTCTCTTTCAATCAGAGTTCAACCATTTTTCTTTCACACAAGGCTAAGCATTGGAGTTTTTGTTTCCCAAATTCACTATAGCACTAGAGAGGTCATAAAGGAAGTCACAAACAAGAGGGTATTTGGTATCCACTTCCACTCAAATAGGTGGAATTCACTTTTTAAAACCCGTTTTTGTGTTTTATGCATTGCATTTGATATTCTGTTGGGTCCGATGACTTCTGCATTTACAAACCCAGTAGCATCCATTCGGCAGTTCATCTTCCACTTTTTTTGACTGTTCATGGGTCTTCATCCATACTTGTGTTTGTGGTTACAACCAATAAACACAAACACAAATATGGATTAGGCACAAACACAAACAAGTGTATAATACATTGCTTAACCACAAACACAATTGTATACTGTAACCAGTGTATACTGTTATATAGCTACTAGCATATAGTCCAAATAGTGTATCCACTGATTGGACAATATGTTAGTGGCTATGAATGGTAATGCAACTTTCTTAAAAATATAGACAAACTGTTAGTCCACTGTAACAAGTGTATACTGTAACAAGTGTATAATACATTTCTTAACCACAAACACAAGTGTATACTGTAACAAGTGTATATTGTAACTAGTGTATACTGTTATACAACTACTGGCATATAGTCCAAATAGTGTATCCACTGATTGAAATGTATGTCAGTGGCTATGAATAGCAATACATCTTTCTTAAAAATATAGACAAACTGTTAGCCCACTGTAACAAGTGTATAATACATTGCTTAACCACAAACACAAGTGTAGACTGTAACAAGTGTCTAATACATTGCTTAACCACAAACACAAGTGTATAATACATTGCTTAACCACAAACACAAGTTTATATTGTAACCAGTGTATACTGTTATACAGCCACTGGCATACAGTCCAAATAGTGTATCCACTGATTGGACTGTATGCCAGTGGCTGTGAACAACAATGCATCTTTCTTACAAATATAGAGAAACTGTTAGTCCACCTATTAAGAGAACTTTCTTTGTAAATTATGAATCATTGCAAATTTCCACTGTATGCCAGTGGGTACTATATACCACTATATTCATTCTAATAATCTCATATAAATTGCCATAACCTAGAGAAAGCCATCTACCACTATATACCACTGTATCCATATATTGACAACCTTTTTAAATCAAATGCACAAAGTAGATTAATGATCAAATGCATTGTCGATAGAAAAACACTTAAATATACTACAATCCTCAAACAATTAATAAGGTAAGTTCTGGTAACATCTTGAAAATGCAATGGAGTCACAACGAGCAATAGTATGTAGAAAATAACTATAATCCACCATACGTGGCTATAATCCAGTCCACTCTCTCGTCCTCAGTCATCAACAAGAACCATTTGGCTCTTTCATGTTGACACGCAAAGGTTTTGTATACCCTCAGGAATACACCTTGACTCAATCCAGGGATGGATTTGAGAGCGTTATATGCAGCCGCCAAAGTATTTTCATGCTGAGATTCATCAATTTGGTGAAGGTGAACATTGGTCATGCCCTCTTTTATTTTCTTCATTGTTTCACACATGGCATCCAAGGAAGCGGCCATACTTTCCTTCTTCCTCTTTCCCACCTTTTTGACTAATGATGTAGGAGTCCCTCTAGTGCTTGCTATTACAGTAGACTAATTGGATTGATAAGGGTCTTCATCCAAATCAAAAACACTATCAAGATGTACATTGAAACCAAGGTCCTCTTCATTATGCACATTGAATGGCTCTTCCATAGGGTTCCCTTCTTCAATCTCAAGGGTCATGGTAGCTGCATTACCTTCAACAATGTCACTACCCACAATTGCACCCAATTCATTGAAGTACTAGAAGGGCTGCCTCTTATACAGTTTGGCATTTTTGAACTCTCTTCTCTACATGTTGGCATAAATAAATGGATTAGGTTCTTTGTCTTTCATTATTAACTTTAAAAGAAGGCAATATTATTTCCATCAAAATACTAGACAAATCAGCCTACCTTCAGAAGCTCATCCCACACGCTATCCTCAGCATCCATGTACTGAGTTGCCTCGTTCCAAGAGAAACCACTTGTATTCCTTAGCTCTTTCATCACTCTATAGGCAAGCTTCTAGGTTTTCAACTTATTTTTAAAGTTGTCTTTTGCTAGATTAAGGCTTATATCAGCGTTGAACCGCCTCTCAATTGTGGACCATGCTTCTTTTTTGAAGCCTCCATCACATTTTTTTCCTAGTTGTACTTGCTCAAGGAGCAAGTCTAGAAACTTGCGTTCTATTTCCTTCATCCACATTATCTTCTTCAAGGAAGGAGATATATGGCTTGTGTTACTAGTTTCATCCATGGACATCATTAATTCTGTGTATGCCATGTTGTGTATGCAAATTGTTTTTAATGGTATCAAAGTATCTTCATACATCAATTAACTCAAATAAAACACATTGACCCATATATGTCCAATACTTGCAGATAGAAAGAGAAGAAAAAGGAAACCATCATTATTATCAAATTATCTTCATACATCAGTTTACTCAAATAAAACACATTGACCCATACAAGTCCAATACTTGTAGATAGAAAGAGAAGAAAAAGGAAACCATCATGTGTATATCAAAGTATCTTCATACATCAGTTTACTCAAATAAAACACATTGACTCATAGAAGAACAATTGTTCTCAGGATCTATACTCTTCCCACATTCTACTTGCTATATCATCTCAGAATTGTTCCCACTGGTCTCTATCATGTTGAGACAACCCATATGTCTCCAGCATTGGTACATCTATCCCATCACAATCATCTTCCTCTTTGGTGACAATTTCTGATGGAATGCCATCCTCTAACGTAATGTAGTTGTGTAGTATGCAACATGCTAATACAATATGGGCTTGTGTCATGATAGGATAAGATGTGGCATGCCTTAGGATTGGAAAATGCTTCTTGAGAATACCAAATGTATGCTCTACTAAGTTTTTAAGAGAGGAGTGTCGATGGTTGAACAACTCTTCTCGAGAGTTTATTGGATTCTCTCTTGAAAACTCCTTCAGGTGGTAGTGTGTACACCGATAAGGAGCAAGAAATCTAGGTGCATTGGGATATCCAACATCCACTAGAAAATATTTTCCTACATAAATAAAGTATATTATTAAAATGTGAAACATTGATTGTACCCTTGAGTATATTAAACTATGATTTGGCTTACTGGGGGGAACAAGAGGATTTTCTCTTGAAAGAGTTGAAGCTAGAACACGACTATCCATGACAGACCCTTCCCAACCAACAAGGAAGTACTGAAACTTATGATCGAAGGAACACACACCCATAACATTTTGCAACAGGTTTCCTTTTCTATCATGATATTTATCCTGCATGTCGACATTGACGGTAACTGGTATATGGGTTCCATCGATAGCTCCAACACAATCCTATACGATATGATACAATTATCAATTCTACGGTCAACCAATACTATGATAAGGATAAAAATCCATACAAGAAATTTGTAACACAACAATTACCTTGAAGAATGGATCAAAACGTTCATTCCCACTAATTTCAGGAGGAGTGTTTGGACTAGGTGGTAGAAAGCAATCCTTTTGGAGTCCTAAGATAGCCCTCAACACCTTGTGGAAGTATCAGTTGATTGTCTCTCTTGAGTGCCCAAAGTTGTGGGCAATCTTGTAGTTCCTCAGATTGTGGCCAAGGGTGTGGAGGAACATCACAAGTTGTTCTTCTAACGTCAAGTGTATTGAATATGTCAAGGTTCCTTTCAGCCTTAGGATAGTAACTAGATGAAAGAAGGCTACCCTACTCATGCGAATCTGATGATGACAATCCACATTGTTGGAATGAATAACCATTCTATAAAACAAAGTTCCTTTTCTTTTTTGTTTACCCTTTTGTGCACTGGCTTCTCAGGCCACCACTACTGTGGCTATGGAAACACAAGCAATAAGAGCTATGAGAAGATGATAATATGTGGTCTCCATAGCTACCCATCCTAGAACGTCAATATTCTTAATAGGATCCATGGCATGAAATGTCGACAAACACAATGAATTGAGCGAGGAGATATTGGTAGCATGTTGTTGATGTTCTAGAAATTGAAAGTATTCTACAGATAAAAGTGATTTTAAGACATTTGTGTTTGTGGTTACAGTATACACTTGTGTTTGTGGTTAAGAAATGTATTATACACTTGTTACAGTATACAATTGTGTTTGTGGTTACAGTATACACTTGTGTTTGTGATACTTGTGTTTGTGGTTAAACAATGTATTATACACTTGTTATAGTATACACTTGTGTTTGTGGTTAAGCAATATATTATACACTTGTTATAGTATACACTTGTGTTTGTGGTTAAGCAATGTATTATACACTTGTTACAATATACACTTGTGTTTTTGGTTACAGTATACACTTGTGTTTGTGGTTAAGCAATGTCTTATACACTTGTTATAGTATACACTTGTGTTTGTGGTTAAGCAATGTATTATACACTTGTTACAGTATACACTTGTGTTTGTGGTTAAGAAATGTATTATACACTTGTTACAGTATACACTTGTGTTTGTGGTTACAGTATACACTAGTTATGGTATACACTTGTGTTTTTGGTTACAGTATACACTGGTTACGGTATACACTTATGTTTGTGGTTACAGTATACACTGGTTATGGTATAAACTTGTGTTTGTGGTTACAGTATACACTTGTGTTTGTGGTTACAGCATACACTGGTTACAGTATACACTTATTACAATAATCTGAGAGTCACTATTAAGCTAGATCAATATGGTATCTAATTGCACTTTTTCATTCATCAATACAAAAACATATGGATTTTTTACTTTCACTGCTATCATGATGATATAGTTTCTTGCATAAGATGTGACCTTGCTGCTACATTCTAGGAGGAACATGCCTCATTGTTGGATGTGTTACTGCAAGTGCATGTCCTCCAAGTTATGTGGTGTAGGAGCACCCTTCTAAGGGCTCCCACCATTTAATTTTTTGTTGTGTTGAACTTCTTCAATGAAGCTTGTAAGTAGAAATAAGAGTTTTAATGCTCACTTGTGTGTGAAGGCCTAGTGGAGGTCTTGGTTTTGTAAGTGTGTTCTTCTCACTTTGTTGTATAGTGACTCAGGGCAAGTTGTTATCCTGAGGTCACTTCTATTCTAGATTTTTCAAAGTTTTAGAATAGGGATTAGGAGAGTTTTATATAGTAGAGTCATGTAAAATACCTTAGTATGGTCTTAGGAGTTTGGATGAGCAAAAAGTTGCTTGAGCAAGAAAAATTGCTCTAAAAGTTGCTTAGCAACTTTTCCTATTAAAGAGCTAAACCTTACCAAGATGGTTAAAAACCCTAACTCAACTCTACTCTCATGGAAAGGACTATATTTGACATGAGAAACCCTAATTCAAGGGGGGATATCATTTGTGTATGGCTAATGTACGGAAGAGCCAGACTGTGTATGAAAAACCAGTGTGTAATAGTCAGTTTAATGGCATGAAGTGTTGAATCAATGAGTTGCAAATGATATCTTGTATTGTTTAGCAGTGTTTAGTTTCATTTGTTAGTATTTAGACTAGGTTTGTTTACATTTGTTTTTATATACTTTGTTTTGTAACTCTGTCAGTCTCCTGACCAGTTTGAAGGGGTTTGTGATGTAGGGCCTGTAGCTCCTATCCCCACCGTGGAAATACCATGGGTCTTTGGAATGAGGTAGTACAGACCCTACACTATAAATGTATGCAAGCAAGGACCAAGTTAGCAGGTGCAAATAATTTTTTGAGCAAGCTTTAGGTGATTTTAGCATAGCCCGACTAGGATAGGTCAGCAAAGAAAGAGCTCTAGCAGATAGAGGAGTGGGTTTCAAGACTAGCCCTTTAGAGGGAGTCAAGTGGCATGTTTGAAGGTTAAATGGTGTGAAGGAGAGAGCCTGAACAATCCAAGTGTGATGTTTTTGCAGACAAGTTAACTCTATGACCTTGAGAAGTCTAAAAGCCCTAAAAACCCTAATTCTTGGTAGAAGCACTGTACGGACAGATGGAGGCCCAAGACCCCAAAAATATTTGAGGGTTATGCATTTGTATTGAAGTTATTTTAGAATAGGAAGTTTGATTCTATGAATAAAAGGGGAAAAAAGTCCTATAAAACTAGAGGGAGGCCTAAATGGGCTCTTTCTAGTAGCCCTGATTTACAAAGGAACCCTACAATTAGGTATCAACCCAACCTCATGAACACCTTGGAGATGATTCAAATGTCTTAAAAAATCCCTGAAACTCATCAAATTCTCTTTCAAAGCTTGGGAGGGTGTTTGAACCCTAAAAGACCCTTATAAGCCTATGTAAGGGATGGTGCTAGGAAGAAGTGTTTGGAAAGCTGCAAGATGATGCAGCTACACTTGGTGGTCAAGTTAGGCTAGGTCAGGGGATCCTTGATAAGAGGGGAATCCTATAGACCATAGAAGGTGTTAGGAGAACACTAGGATCCTAATTGAGGATCAAAGGCATAGACTAGCTAGTCTATCCTAACCTCCCCATCATTATGCCCCTTTTTATTGTGGGCACATCAATGAGAAACTGCTCACTCTCTTTATGAACAATTTTTCACTATTTACCAAAATTATATTTGGACTATATGTAGGTTATCTGTAATGCCCCACCAGGGAACCCAAGAGATTAACCCTAAAAGTTATGCTAAGTTATGCAACCAAATTTTTTTTTGTTTACTAATGTTAACAAGCACATTAAATAAAGCATCACATTGCTCTACATACATCGGTTTGAATAAACACATCATTCTTTTTCATTCTCAAGGGTCCCTGACGTAGTATTACGTCGTCTAACTAACACTACACTAACAAGATCAAATGCTAAAGAACTTTTAAGTACATAATAAAATTAAATACATCTCTTGAACCAATATAACATTACATCACATGATCACCTACATCCACTACACATATCGTAGGGTATGCGGTGATATTTAATACAATTACAAATATCAAAATACATCATGGATCCACGTAGGGATCAATTACTAATTAAATAAAATCTCCTACAAGTACAAGATAATAACATCTGACATCTGATACATGAATCTGCAACAATGGTGGTAATTCGGTCCAAGTAACAATCAAGTGATGGAGTTTATCTGCAACAGTCTCAATGGAGAAGAAACACTACCTCCTGACCATGTGGAACCCAGAGGTCCACCCCACCGTGCTAGGGAGATAACACTAGGCCCACACACATACTAAGGACCAATCCCCAATCATCACCTAGGAAGATATCTCTAGATCAAGAGGGTATACGGGTTACCAGAGGCACTGACCTACGTAGGATATCTAAGGTGTGAGTAGGAAGGTGTCATCACACAGATCCACCCTTGAGTTTAGTCCTGAAGGTTCCTCACTGAACCGACGGCACTCAAGTGATCATACGTGGCATCGATATCTCTCATGAAGACAAGTATATCGATGATCCACCCTTGAGTTTAGTCCTGAAGGTTCCTCACTGAACCGACGACACTCAAGGTATGGGCAAAGTATCACAAATTATCTTTTTAATGTTTTCCTAACTAGATCAATTTTTATAATGTTATCACTGGAATTAAGAAACTTATCAATGGATGATCTGTCAGCCACTTGTGGGCCTCGACAATCCATTGCAAGCGACCCCCTACATCACATCTAGATAACCTACCCTAGTTTCAAAACAATACCCATCCTGGTTTGTGGCCACTTATAACATATTAAGTTCCAATAACCAAATAAACAAATAAATCATATTCCCATTTCAAAACATAAATCCACTTGGCCACTAATTCAAATTTTAATCCACCAGGAGGAAAATAATAATAGGGATCAGTTTGACCTCCCAATCAAGGTCTCACATTGACCCTAATCCAAAACAAGCAAAAGAAGATAGAATCCACATTGCACCATAAAAACAATCAACAAACAGTAGGATAATTTATATCAACCACATTCCCGACCTCTGGATTTTTCCCCCTATTAGGACTTCTAATCCCGAATGCAAATCAACTACATCAACATAATATTTTACATGCACATATGATATACGCAATAAGAGAACATCGTAAACAAGAAATTGACATTTCGTAAGGAAATCAAATTCACAAGAATCATTTTAACAAGTAATTATTTGCTCACACTAGTTAATCACACTAATCAGAATATCCACGTCTACAATAAGATGACCATGTTGTTAACTCTAATATTGCCTACTATAGCTTGATAAATGAGAACGTTTCTTAACTAATGGAAAGATTACTAATCTCAGATATGCACTCCTAAAATACAATTAAAGGATAAAACAATAAGTTTACTAGTAATAATGCTATAACACCTATTGTTAACATTCCATTGCCAAGGATAAATTTAAATACCAAAAACCATAATGAATTCACTAGTAGGATAAAAATAATGATTAATAAAATCATTCACATAATAGAATTAATATTCCAAATTCAAATTTAAGTAATATCTCCAATTTATATTGCTCAACTTTTAACTTAAAAATAACATGCTTAGTGTTTAGTAAAACATATCCTAATAATGTCTAATCAAATTTTAATTAATCACCCCTAACACCTAGCACCTAGGACCTACCTTCCACCTCATCATGCAAATCCATATTAATAAAAGGAAACATAAAACATTTTAAAATTTCCCCAAAAGGGCTGCGAAAATCAAGGAGTGGAAGTGACTTGGGGTGGGTCCCACCAAATCCCAAGCACTCCACACAAAGAAATTAACTAACGAATGGGGTTCAATGGGTTTGAATACTCATTTATTAATACAGGACCAAAAGCAAACACTACCCCCAAGCTCACGCCACCCTATGTTCAAAAAGGGCTTGCACAACACATTAAATTTGATTGGAGAGTACATTGACCAAGGACAAGGCATAGCCAAGTGGAGGTGGGCACTAGTTTTGGAGAAAGAGCCACCTAAACTATTAAATACATTCCAAAGATTGTTTCAAACAAAAATTTAAATGCATTCCCCCAAGACCTGCGTACTATGCAAGTGGGGAGGGTGATGTCATCACCCAAGGAAAGGAAAAACATTGTTTAATAAGCCCTTTAAGGCCTTACATGTTGGGGTACGCACCAAAGAAGATGGAGTGTGTTGAGGTGATGGAAATTAAATTTGAATCCACTAGGATATAATAAAATATTATTATTATTATTTATTTATTTATTTATTATTGGTCAATATGTTTCTAAAAGGGTTAACCTTTACATGAGGTGTGGGTCCCACTTGGGGAGTTGGAAAAAGGTATAGTTTGAATTGCTCTTTAAATATGAATTGTTTATTAGTTTAAAGGATAGGGTGGCAAAAATAAATTAAGATAATGTCTGTGTTTTTTTTTGAAAGCATGGGAATTCCTTTTTTTCTTCTTTCCTCGTACATTTTCCAGCAAGCTGGAAATGTCTATTTGCTAAAGACTTAGTTTTATTTTTGATAACCCATGCAAATGATGATTATTTCCACATTTGATTACTAAGGAGGTATACTAAATCTTCAATTCAGAATAATTATGTGATCTTTTAATTAACTAAAATGGCAAACATTGGATCAAAACACAACTAAGTTTCATGGTGTTATGGAGTAACAAGTTTCTCTTCCATTCCAATTTTGGATTCACTAATGGTTGAGTTTTAAGAGGGATTGTATGTTTGTGATGATAAAATTCCACATTGCAAGCTAAATTCTCACAGATCTATTGCTTCACTCTTCAATTTTGAGGAAATAAGTGTATGCTCTCATTTGATGGAAAGATTAAGAAAACTAATTTAGAACATATTAAGGGGACTCAAGTCCTACCTGGTTCAACAAGCAGGCTGATGAAGTCCAGTCGAGAATACCTCTCCAATCCACAAGCTTGAACTCTCAGCTGCTTCCAAATCAGCTCCCAAATTGCCTTCTATTCTTCCTCTCTTCTCTTCCTCAACCCTTCATCTCTCTCTCCATTCTCTCCTCTAAATTTTTGCATAAAAAGTGTAATGACCAGTCTCTCCCTCTTACCTCTAAATTGGCTTGAAAAGTAGGGGAGAAATATTTTATTATTTCCCCCTACTATTCAAGTCAACTACCTAAAATGAAACAATTTAAAATTGTAAATTTCTTTTCTTTTATTTTTAATTTATCATTTGCATTAAGTTATAACACTCAATATTCAAAATTATATAATAATTTGTATCTATATAAACATATAGTCATACATATAAAATTAATATATATACCATTTATAATATTATTATTATAAGAGACTTAGTGAAACCATATATAACTGATTATGTTATATCATACTAATAACATTATATTTACCAATATGTCAACATAATTTAAATAATGATCAGAAATCAGACATGAGATCCACAAGGTCAAAATACGACACCAACATGGAACAACACCTAAGACAATATCATGCTCAACCGGGAAAACATATATCAGATTCATTCTACCAAAACGAATTTGATTCAGGTAAGTCAAGTAAGATTTTGTCTGTGGTTTTAGGATGATTAAGTTAGGCTAGGGAATTGGCCTAGGTGCTAACTCCCCTTCTCCGCCATTGAGACATAATGAGGGCACGCTCATCCTGTCAAACCAGGGAAGTCGATGCCCAGTACCTGCAACCTGCATAAAAAACCACTGCATGTACATGTGCATATATAAATATAATAACAGACAATGGTAGGGATGGCTGGGACGTGTGGACCTGACTCAATGGGGTAACTACGCCTCCTCCTCTACCATACATGCATGTCAACAGAAAAGAAAACATATATGATAACAAACATGATCCATACACATGTGGGTATGGGGTAATTACCAAATATAATCATCATCTAAATTACATCAATTAATTCATGCATTTGAAATATCATATAAAATCCATCATTACTAAATTTAACCATCACATAATTTTTTGTTCCAGTTCAAACATGACAATTAACATCCAAAATATAATTTTTTAATCACACACCACAATATAAATATAACATATGATATATGTCTGATCTAATCAACTAAGATAAAATAGTATCAAACTAAACATAGTCTCAACAGTAATAAGATGCGAGGGGTATTACATTATCTAATATTCTTTTAGAATACTCTTCCACTATTAGGTTTGTAATTTTTTTTCAATGAAATGGTGCTATACATTATCACATTGATAATGTGAAGAAAATTTACTAAAAAAGATTGAAGCAAGGGAATCAAACCCCAAAGTCACACATATGAGGTGAAGCCTAGGAAAATAAAAAAGCATCATCCAGCCCATAAAGGAAATAACAAGTTGTAAAAAACTAAGCAACAACAGCAATGAAGCTAGAAGAAGGGGGTGGATCCTGGTCATCTGGCTTGGATACCCGTCCCATCTAGTAAATCTTGGCCATTTGAGCTAGGCTCCTAACCATCAATTGCATCCATTTCTATATTTCCAAATAGAAAATAAAATCTCCACTTACAAAGTATGCTAGATCTAGGTGAACTTTGCTGGAAGCTTGGGACTATCTCTAGAATAATATTGTGCCAAGTAAAAAATTCAAGTTGAAAGGGCTAAGAAAGTCATGAATCCATGACCAAGCCAACTAAAATTTGGTGTAAATCTCAAGTAAATGATTGAGGGTCCGTAGAAAATGCAATTAGGGTTTGAAAATCCCACTTAAAACCTTGTTAAAGAATACATTAGGTGAAGTTGTCAAGCTTAGGCTCCAAAATGGCCAAAAGGAGTATCCACATATAATTTCCAACTTTCTATCACAATTTACTAGATTGAATGGTGATTTTGTGCTTCATGTGAGAATGCTTAGCCTGTAGGATTTTTTTGAGAAGGCTTTGTATCTTGATTGTTCAATTTTAAGTAAGGTTTGCCAAGAACTAGAAGAGTAATGATTATTTCAAATTTTCTAGAAAACTTGAGGGGGTGAATCCAAGGAACCTTAACTAGTCAGACATCCTACGAGGCATTGACTGGAGACCTAAGAGATTGTTGATTCATAGTAAGCCCATCATGGAAGCCATTGTCATTCTAAAGAAGCTAAGGCTTAATGGCTTCCCAAGCTTTTTGATGGTGTATTTCTTCAGTTTTGTGAATTTAATGTTTAGATACTTATTAATACATTCTAAATTATATGTTTAGCAAAAAAATTGGCAAATATCAATACCTAAACTAGAAAGGAAGTGTGACCTATGTGAAAGAGGTGAAGTAGAAAAATAATAAACAACTAGATTTAGCCATTGGGAAACACAATAAATATTAAAATTGTATAAGCTTTATTTCTAATGAGATTGGTAAGTATAAATGCTAAACTGAAAAAAGAAATGACATATCTAAAAGAGCTCCAACAATTATTTGATTTGTAAGAGTTTTCTTCTGTAGCAACACGGCTTTCCACAGTATTAGCCAGTTTTCAAAGTATCAAAAAAAATGTAAGCATACATGACAGAAAAGTTATATAACTATCTACATTGAATATTTGTAGCATGTTGTTGATGTTCTAGAAATTGAAAGTATTCTACAAATAAAAGTGTTTTTAAAACATTTGTGTTTGTGGTTACAGTATACACTTGTGTTTGTGGTTAAGCAATGTATTCTACACTTGTTACAGTATACACTTGTGTTTGTGGTTACAATATACACCTGTATTTGTGATACTTGTGTTTGTGGTTAAGCAATGTATTATACACTTGTTACAGTATACACTTGTGTTTGTGGTTATAGTATACACTTGTGTTTGTGGTTACAATATACACTGGTTACGGTATACACTTGTGTTTGTGGTTACAGTATACACTAGTTATAGTATAAACTTGTGTTTGTGGTTACAAAAACATAATATCGAAACCCTCAAAGTTCAAGTTAGAATGATCATGAGCATGGATTACACCAAAGAAGTGGAAATAAGATCTTCATTAGAGCATCAAGCTCTTTGGCCACAAAGCACACATTTGTGGTACAGATAGCAGCCCTCGAAAGTATAACACAAAGATATATTTGTGAGGGTTTAAGGATGTAAAGATTTACAAGTATAAATGACCGAGCAAGCTCTAAAAATTCATACCTATTTCCATAGACCTCAAACAGTTGTCATAGGAGAACCCACACCTCAAACACTTGCTGCCGTAGGAAAACCCCAACAGAAACTTGTCTAACAACAACGCCACAGGTTCGAATCCCGACCTACAATTGCAGATCCTGCTCTCCCTAGTTGGAGAATAAAATGAGGACCCAGTGCGAAGACCTAGTGCGAAGATGAGGACCCACTGAAGACCCGCAAAAATGAAAACCCACGAAGCCCTTAGTCGAAAAAAGTGGAAGATGAACTACCGAATGGACACTGCTAGGTTTGTAAAAGCGAAAGTCACCGGACCTGACAGAATATCAAATGCAATGCATAAAACACAAAATCAGGTTTTAAAAAGTGAATTCCACCTATTTGAGTGGAAGTGGAACTTCGAGAAGTTCACACGAAATGAGGGTTTGAAAACAAAAACCTAGTTTTAAATCTTGACAACCAAACAACGGATTCAGCTCGAAAGCAGAAGTTTCGCCACCAATTCCAGCCCAATTCTCGCAAACAAATGGGGCCTAAGAGAACAAGAGCTCTGATGGAGCTTGAGTCCCTGCCTTTTGTAAATAATGAAAGGTAAATTTGGTCGATGGTCTTAGCAATTATTATTTGGATATTTGACATTTTCTATATTTGAAATTTTGCCCACATAGTAGGTCTCAACAAATTTGGGTTTACTGAGTTTTACCAAGTGCAATTTTTTTACCTATGGTTTGACCTATTCGACAATTGTTAACATGTTTTTCATCGGTCTTTAACTTCCCTAGGTATTTAAATTGAACTACCAAAGCTTTGTGGTTAGGAATTTAGCAATGCTTCTCTTCAAACAATACAAAGGATAATCAATATAGCAAAGTGTTGACTAACTAAAGATAGAAATATGATTACTATCTCTATTTGTTTCCGATTAAATCTAGTAACACATCATGATCTCAATATGCTAACCTTAAACACAAAAATGTCATTTATAATTTGGCTCAAAAGCCCTCCTACAAATGCATATGTTGCTCATGTTGTGTCAATTGTCTTCAATAGAATACTAGCCACAATTCTACTGAAAGACTAGAAAATAACCAAACAAAAAAGGCTTGAAAAATGAAGTTAATCTAATCCCATTAACTAAATGTCCAACAAAAGAAACATGGGCCAATTTGGAAGTTTTTAATACCAACAATAATGTTAATCTAGGGTGCCAAAGTGACATGAAAACTTCATCATTATTAGGGTCTCCTCCAACAAGGAATGCTACCTTCTCATCACTCACCCTAAAGAATCACATAAAGAAAAGAGTATATGTACATACAAACCTTATGTTTGCCTCCATTTGGTAAACTTGGAAATAAAATTGATCTCAACACAATAGGCTTGTGTATATGTGAGTAGTGGACCTCTCACTCACCAGCAATTTATCAGTTTTTCACAGTATATCATGATTTTGAATGATGTTTGTGGATTTTATTGTATGTTTTTTCATAGACTTTTTTTTTTTTTTGGTTCCATACATACATCACATATATTGATGTAGGGCATTTGTATGTCATTAAATTAAAAATCTCACATATGAGGATGTGGATTCTGCTAAAACCATTGGCTATAAAGAAGAAGAGAAAAGATTAGTTACATTAGAGGATGAGGATGAGCAATCACCCAAATTGAATAGGTGGCACATACTGTGCTAACAACAATTTATCCAAGCGTGTCTATTTTGACCTTTATGATGTGTGTCCATGTTGTTCAGTCATGTATAGCGTTATCATTTTTGAATCAGTTCTTTTGGTGCGACATAAAGCCCCTAACTATGACTGCAATCTCTACTTAGATTGCAATGACATTTTGGCCTAGTTAATGGCAGCTACATTAATCAAGATAAAGTTTTTGATAGGAAGCAACTGGGAGTTCTCACTGACTCTGGGACCATTCAATATAATATGTTATGTTTGATTTCTTTTAAGAGAAAATGGAAATCACCCTAAAGATATAAGATAAAGAATTTAATTATATTTCTTTGGGGCTAAAATGATTCCACGAGCTATGGCGATTGAATGATGAGGTGTTAATAGGTGGGGACTGACCTCATTTTAGCCATATTGTTTTTATGATACTAACGATGCACTACAGTGCTAAAGAATAACACTGTGTTGTATATCAGATACGAGGAATGCTTGGTCATATTTAACTGTAAAAAGTCCAAGTTCAATCCCACCTCATTGCAAAAGAATTCAATAAGATTATTAGTTCTAATTAGATTGGGAAGAGAAGTAGCTAAAACACTCAAATTTATGTCTTGAGATGGTAATTGAGAAGAACTTGCAAATAAAAACTAAAGAACCACACGCTAAACACAAACCATCCCAGAATATGATAAATTGTCTCCAAAAAAAATTTCCAAGAGACCCATGGCAACGCTTGTGCCTTTGCCTCTGCCTCTATCTACTATATAATAGTTAGATATTGGTAGATTAATTGAATTTAGACATCTTTGACCCATTAATTTTTTTTATTTATGTTCAATTTTTTGAGAAAAATAAAATAGATAAACATAAAGGATGCTAAAAGTTTAAGCTAGTCAAATATAGAATAAAAATGTGAAATGTAGTATCTAAATAGTTTGCAGCACTTGTTAATGCTTACACATTATGCATACCAGAGAAATTGTAACTACAACATCTCACAAAATCGTTCCATCCTTTATGCTTTGTTGGATGCCCATACTGTTTTACAAAGATCGCATTTTGGCACGTGATAGGAGGATGCTGGCAAAGATCGCAAAGTCTGGCTTTACACTTCCAATTGCATTTGCTTGAAAGTTGTAAAAATTTAATTTTGTGAAAAATATGCAATCATGGAGCTCAATGAAACCTCATATCTTTGGGGCATTTTGTCAAATAGTTCACGTGCCTTGTCTATGATTCTACATTTTGCATATCTTGTAATCAGGGTATTCAATGAAACCACAAAATTTCCTTGGTCTCCACTCTGGTTAACATTGCACAGATTAAGTAGAAGATATTGCAATCAGATCCGATGTCTGGAATTGACCTCCCAATGCCATCGATGGACGACCAGCCCATTGGAATTGAATACACGACCATTTTAACTGAGATAGGAAGATTAGACTTTAATACCCCTGCTCTTCCAAGCCCTAGATCGTTCCTAACAACCCTTTGGAGCGCTGCTGAAATTACTTTCCCCAAATTTTGTCAATGTGTGTTGTGATGCTGTGCTGGCCTCTTAGGGTTGTCGCCAGTTGGGCATTCCAACTATAAATTTCAAGGTTTTTAACGCAGCAAAAATGAGTTTCATGATAGAGAAGCACGGGTAGGGACTACCCGAAAACCCTAGGGCCAAAGATCAAATTCTCCTCACAAGACATTCATCGATGACTCTTTGAAGTATTGAACAAGTTGCCCTTGTATTAAAACAAGCAAGATGGCATTTGTGAGGCTAATACAAGAAAGATGACATTTGTGAGGGGCTCACCTTCATGTATCGATTTTCTGTCTATATGGAGGAAAGTTGTGGAAGATGGACAAAGAATTGTAGTATTGGAAGAAAATTTGTAGACTACTTTCAAATAAGCATTTTGTGATTCATTTTTACTGTGTGGATTTTGATGCACAGGCTACCGTCAGGGCCTGCAAGAGAGCCTTGCTTGGTCTGGCTAGACGAACAACTTGTTCGATTTGTAATTTTTGGGTTCTTTGACAGTGAATGCATTCTCACTGCCTAATGGCTCTTCTCTTGGGCTTGGAAGAAACAAAATCTTGTTCTCGTGTCTTGTTCTTGTTCTTGCCTAAGCAATGACTAGGTTAAATGGTTTAGTCCAAGGCATTCTCTGTTTTCATTACTGCAAATATAAGCTTGTCTCAGATTCCTGCTGTGTCAATGGAGTGTACTCTGAATTTGACCCCTACACAGATTAATGATACCACCAGTGTTAAGCAGTTCATCTAGCACTAGCATGGTGGATGCAAAGTCGACAGTGTTCTGGATAGGAGTTAAACGTTCAGTGGAAACTTCTGGATATTATTATTTTTCTTATTTTCAGATTGAAAAAATAATAAATAATAAAACCCCTAGCAAAATTAGGGGTGACCAATCAAAATAAAGAAATTAATGATTAGAAATTATTTTAAAAATAAAACAATACACATCTGTATCTAAACTTTAGAACTTTATAATTTTTTATTGTAGAAACTAATTAGATATAAGCAAATGAAAACATTAGTTCCCTGCCTATATATAGGCAGGGACTAATAAATACTGGCACGCAAGAGAGCAATTAACACGTGAAGCAACAAATTTATATTTTTCAAAAGATGAGTTACAGTCCCTCACTTTGAGTCAATTAAAGTGTGTCGAACAATGGATCCCACATAAAAAAAAATTAAGTATATAACTATTAGTACAAATATATATAATTAATCATTAATAGATTATATTTATTATTCTGTTAATATGATTTTATTAGAAAAAATTAGATCATCTTTCATTAATTAAAAATTTTACTATTTATAAAAATATAGTAATAAATAATTTTATATAACAATCTTAATAAAAATTAATAAATTAAAAACTATAAAATATAAAATAAATTATAAAAAATAATTGTTACATAGAAATCTAATCTAAATTTTAAAATTTTGAAACTGAATAGTTGTTTTAAATAGTCTTATAAACCTGCACAAAAGTTCTGGTGATTTGACTTCTAACAAGTACATAATACATAGAAGTGTACGGTACTGGAAATTGTTAAAAGAGAAAACACTTAGTTTTTTTTTTCAAAAGTTTGCAAAAAGTAATATAAAGTAAAAGATTTTAGTGGCTGGATAACCACTACGGCCAAAAGAATCTCGTGGCTGGATAGCCACTGTCCTCCTTTGAAAGGTTATGGATTTGATAAGTAGGAGATATTTTTTCAAAAGTTTGCAAAAAGTAATATAAAGTAAAAGATTTTGGTGGTGGATAGCAATACCGCCAAAAGAATCTCGTGGCTGAATAGCCGCTGTTCTTCTTTGGAAGGTTATGGATTTATTGCATTGCCAACTGTGGGGCACTATGTTTCCTAATTCGTATGGCTTATCTGAGTTCTCTTCCAATTTGCAGTTTGCTTTATTTTCTTCGGTTGCCATTAAAATTTGTTTAGAGGTTTGACTTGCTAAAAGCTCGCCTGCTATGGACTCCATTCACGTCTACGAATTTTTGTAAGTAATGCCACTGCACACACCCTTTAATTGAATTGTGCATTTCTTTGAGATTTCCCATAATTTTTCCCATGGAATTCAGAAAGTGCAACAGAAATCCGGAGCTATTGTCGTCAGACGATTGTCGACAGTGGCGTTTGGCTTCTGTGGATGAAGTGAGAAGGAACATGGAAACGATTAAGCAACAGAAAATCCTTGAGTCGTGGGATATTGCACGCCTTTTGGATGGATAGGTGGATGGCCCCGGCTACAGATATACTCTTAAGAATGAGTACAAACCTACAATGGGACACATGCTGCTAGTTAAAACCCCAGCATCAAGACCATCCGGTAAGTTGCAGGTTGCTCCATTTAGACGGCTTCATCGGTTATCTTTTCAGCTTTAAGAATTGAGCTAGGCTAATTGTGAAATCACTTTCTGCAGATGGTAAATTTTTAGAAGAAATGTTTTCTGGAGTGGAGTTGAACAACGATGGAAGAAAAGCCGCTCCGTTGCTCTTCTGTGAGGATAAAATTACTGAAGTCATGTGCTTCGTTTTAAGCAGTATCATACACGAAATTCAGGACCAAGGCGAGCGTCAAAAGGAGTTAGATCGTTTGTCAGACAGCCTGAAGGAGACTTTCAATCAGGGTAGAACGGTATTGCACTACGCTGCCGATCAGCCTTTCAATGAAAGCCACGCAAAGTTCATTGCAGGCTTGCTTCTACGAGATTTTGAATATGGAAAAGAGTCGATAAAAGCTGCTGATAAATACGGGAGGACAGGTCTTCATCTTGCCGCTCTTCATGGCTACACTGACCTTTGCAGTTTTCTAATGAGTGAGTGCGGATTGAAAGCTGATGGAAAGGATCGAAAAGGTGAAAATATACTGCACTTAGTTGTAAGTAGCAATAAAATTGACGGACTAGATAGATTGCTTGGAATGGAGGAGGTGAAGAGTTTAGTTGATTCGCAGGACGGCAAGGGTAAGACGCCGTTGCATAAAGCAGCTGCCAACGGTAATACAGATATTATGCACACTCTAGTCCGCGAAGCAGAAGGAAGCTCCGGAGAATATGTTCGTCCGGCAGACTTGTTTGGGCAAACGGCGCTTCACGAAGCGGCAAGTCGTGGTCACAAGGAAGTCGTGAAGTACCTTCTGAAAAAGGGATCGAAGCCTCTCTTAGAACGCAACTCTGAAGGCAAGACTGCACTGCACTATTGTGTGCAAATTCCAGACCAACAGAGGGCAAAAGAGATGGCTGAGATAGTGCTGAATCATTACACAACTGGCGAAGAGAGGTTGCTTCTGCTGTGGGCATCGGCTACTGGTATGGGTACAGCAGAACAAAGTGCAGAATCCTCCTCAACATTACACCGTTTTCTCAAGGAAATCAGAGAAAAGTAAAAAACCAAAGAGGGCAGCTCAAGTGACTTGTTACTCAGCGCGGTAAAATTAGGGTATGACGCATTGGCATGGGAACTTATCAATAGAGGTGCCAATACTAGTCAATTAGACAACTTCTCCAAGGGTGATTTGTCACATGCTCATCAACAACGCGTCAGGAAGTGTATGCTTTCTATACATCCCTCCCTTCTCCATCTGCAGATCGATTTTTTCTCCTTTTTATTTATTTATAATAGTTGACTTTTATATATTTATAGGAATTGAGGGTTTTCAAATAATTATAGTTTTTTTTTAATATTTAACTATAATTTTTTTATAAGATTGTATTAATAGTTAAGGTGGTTAGTATTGATGATTATTGTCTAATGCATTTGAGGTCTTATAGACCAGTTTTTGTAGGAATAAAGAGACATTAATAGCTTTTTCAGAAATTTTTTAATTATTTTTACTTAATTTTATTACTCTTTTATATTGCTTTATCTATTGTTGTTTAATTATTAAATATTTAAAGTCTTTTTTGAATTTTAAGTATTTTCTTCAATTTTTTTAAATAATATTTTTTTAATAATTTTTTAATCAAAAGTTAACGTGTAATTTATGTCGTATTATATTAAGATAATATTGGCTAATTTTTTATATTCTGAAATATTAAATATTTTTTGAATTTATTTTAATATATATTACATAAATTTAGATTTAATATAATAACATTATAATATTGCTATTATGATTTAAATTGTGTATTCTTTATGAAAAATAGTAATTTAGAAAACTATTTTACAATTTAAATTAATTACAATTTATATTTTATAATTATTTATAATTTAAAAATCACTTTACATATAAATTAAAAATAAAATTAAACTTATTTATAAATTATTATAATTAAAAAATCACTTTACATATAAATTTTAATTTTAATTAAACTTAGTTCTAAAAAACAATAAATTATGAAATGTTATATTAGTAAATTAACAAAAATATGATTTAGTACACAACATGATGGCATTTTTTTTAAAAGTTTGACAAAATACATACCTAATATAACATAATACATATGATAATGTAATTTAGAAATCTCAATTATAAATAAAAATTAAAAATAATGTTAAATTTTTATATAAAATTTCAAAAAACATCATATATTAAGTCCTCTCCTTTTACATAATTTATATTTCAAATTATTTCAACAGAACATTAATTTGGCTGCAAAGTCACTATAAATTAATTAGCCTATAGACTTCCTATATGAGACACCCCACCACCAAATTGTCTCTCGCTCTTCCCGAAAGGAGCCGACTCCCATGGCAACCTAAGAACTCAAGCGGCCAATGGTAGACGGAGATTTTGCTGCTGTGCGAGACAACCACAACCCGTCCTCCCTTTCAGCAGACAGAGCAGAGGGAAAATCACGCCCCCTGGGAAGAAGAACCGATTTCTCATTCATGTCAAGTTTGTCAAGTGGCAGAGAACGCCATGGCTAACTTCAGAGTGCTTGAAATGCCATAATGTACGTATATTCATAGTGGATTTATGTTCAGCCGTATATATTTTCCCTATCCGACGTATATGTACAAATGGAGTTTAGAATAATATCCACTTACAATAGCCAATGCAGAGTTTAAAGGGTTAATTTTATTTATTTATGCAAAACCACATAAAACTTACAGTCAAAACCAGTACAATAGGGTTCAATACCACCAATCTTGAGTTGAAAACACCTTTTCTAAAATCCAAAACCTCAAATCTTGCATTAAAACTACCTTCCAAAATCTCGACCTATGGATCTTAGAACCACCATTCTAAAGGGTAAAACCACCAACCTTACCTTGAAACCACCTTCTAAGAGACAAAACCATGAATTACAAGTTGAAAACACTTTTCAAAATGAAATACCACGAATTGAAGTAAATATCACGAATTTGAACCCAAAACCACAATTTATTGGATTTTCAAAAAAAATTGTGTTCGAAAACTGGTTCAGATGTTGATGCAGTAATGTACGTGAAGTTGTAAATTTTTGTTACTGATTATAAGCATGTGCTCTTCTTAAAACAAATAAGAAAATTTTAAAACATCTTTCTTTTTAATTCATTTTTTCATAAGTTTTATTAGTTTTCTTTTTTAATTCATTTTTTCATAAGCTTTATTTGTTGTTTTAAATTAAGGATTTTAATTCAATTTATACAAAATAGTATCCTTTAATAAAACAATTTTCAAAATTTTCTAAGTAGTTTTGTATGAATAATGTTTATGCATGTAAATTTTCAATACTTTTAAAAAATTTATTTATTTTTTAAAATTTATAATATTAATTACAGGAATAAATATAAAGTTTTCTAAAATGACAACAAATAATATATGAAAGACAGATATCATTCTAATAGATGAACTGGCTAATATATACTCTATATTTAAAATACGTTGAGATGTATAGAGGCGATGCATCTAGCGTATTTTAAATATAGAGTATATATTAGCTAGTAGTAGTTGAGACACATGTAACACGTTGAATAAATTTAAATAATTAGGGTTAGCATTTAGGGTTGCATTTTATATCATGGCTAGAGTTACCATTAGGGGTAGATTTGTGTCATGGTTAGGGTTAGTATTAGGTTAAGATTTTGGTTTAGATTTATTAATTTATTTACATTAGCATTTATTTGGTTGGAATTGGAATTATAATTAGGTTAAGGGTAAAGATTTAAGTTTCGTGAGGGCTATGGTTTGGGTTAGGATTAGGGTCAAGGTTCGGATTAAGATTAAGATTAGCATTACAGTTAGGATTTAGTTTAGGTTTACGATTATGGTTAAGGTAAGGGTTTAAGCTTATGGTTAGGGTTTACAGTAGGATTTAGATTAGGATTATCTTAGGATTATTGTTAGGTTTAGGATTAGGATTGTGGTTATAGTTAAGGTTTAGATTAAAGATTATTGTTTGAATCATGGTTAGGGTAACCTGGGTTAGGGTCTAGGGTTTGGATTAGTGTTTAGGGTTTAAGGTTATGATTATGGTTAGGGTAAGGATTTACATTGTAAGTAGATTATGGTTAGGTTGGGGTTTTGATTATGGTTAGGGTTAGTGTTAAGATTAGGGTTAGGTTTAAGATTATTGTCAAAATTATGGTTAGGGTAAGGGTTTAAGTCATGGTTAGGGTTGGGGTTTTGATTAGGGTTAGGATTAGGGCTTAGGGCTTAAGATTACAATTAACATTATGGTTAGGGTTAACATCATGTTTCGTATTATGGTTTAAGCTAGGATAAAGGATTTGACTCATGCCATGATTATGGTCATTATTTTATTTAGGGATTGAGTTAGGATTAGGATTAAACAATCAAGATTAGGATAAGGGTTTAACATTTAGAATGAGGGTTTCCCATTTAGGATTAGGGTTTAGCATTTAGGATTAGCATTAAGACTAGTATTTAGTAATCTATTGTAGGATAAGGGTTTAACATTTAGGATTTGGGATTATGGTTAGGATTAGAATTAGTGTATAATTTTACATCATGATTAATATTATAGTTAGGGTTAGGATTTGTATTAGGATTAAGATTTAGGGTTAGGGTTAGGATTATATTTTAGGGTTAGTTTTAGGATTTAGCTTTACAATTAGGGTTATAATTAAGGTTTATAATTTAGGATTATGGTTAGAGTGAGGGTTTAAATCATGATTGGTATTTTATTTATGGTTTGGATTAGGGATTAGGATTATGATTATAGTCAGGGTTAAGGTTTGCATCATGGTTAGTATTATGGTTAGGGTTGGGGTTTTGATTAGGGTTGAGATTAGGAATTAGGATTAGGATTCTCATTAGGGTTAGGGTTTACATAATGGTTAATATTAGGGTCAAGGTTAGGATAAAGCTTTAAGTTCATGGTGTGGTTAGTGTCATGGTTGTATTTAGGTTTCATGTTAGGATTAGGGTTTAGTATCTAGGTTTCATGTTAGGATTAGGTTTTAGCATTTAGGGGTTAGAATTCAGGCCCAAGGTTTAGCATTTAAGATGAAAGTTTACCATTCAGGTTTATGTTTTAGCTTAGATTTAGAATTTAGGGTATAGAGTTTACAATTAGTGTTTAGCAATTATATTTAGGATTAGGGTTTAACATTTAGGATCCATAGTGATAGATAGGATTAGGTTTAGGGTACAGGTTTAAATCATGGTTAGTATTAAGGATTAACATTTATAGTTAGGGTTTTAACATTTATGAATAAGGTTAGGATTAAGAGATGTGTGTGTGTGTGTGTGTGTGTGTGTGTGTGTGTGTGTGTGTGTGTGTGTGTGTGTGTGTGTGTGTGTGTGTGTCTATTTACACAAACACACACACACACACACACATATATGGGTGGCTACAAGAAGTTGAGTCTCACTTTTGGGCAAAAAGTGGAAGTGTTTTCCCTTTTTTTCAAATTTTATGTCAATTGATGTCTATATTTCAGGCACTTAAAGATTGAATCTCAAAAAAAATTAGTAACAGAAATTGTAGTTCTCCGAGTCTACTTTTCAAATATGTAATTTATTTAAATACCCACATGGTATAAATTTCTTTTTAGTAGGAATGTTTAAAAACCATGTTTTCAAAATGCATATTTTAGAACCATACCATAGTCGTGTACGAACACCATATTTTGACTTAAATAAATGAATTTTTGCAAATCCTTTTGAGGAAATATACCTAAGACACCAAATATTGGTTAGCATATTTTTCTTTTTTTTTAATTGAATATATTTCTTTTTATTTATTTTTAATTGACTATAAAATACTTTTTCAAAACCTTTGTTGTACGAACACCATAATTTGATGCGAATTTCATATTTTTTTTTATTTTTTTATTTTTTTAATCTTCAATAGAACTGTATCTAGTTTGGTCTCATATAATTTATTTTTCAAAAACCTATAAATAAAGAAGTTATTAACGTTTTAGTGAACCTCACTATTTTATGTTTAGATACCACTTTTAACTAATAAATAATGCAAAAATAGTAAAAATAATCATATCACTATGAAATTTACATTTTTGAAATTAGGACAGTGAGAACTCTAATGGGTTTTTTTTTCGTAAAATGATACGATCAGGAAGGCCCTCAAAAAATTATGGCAAGACAAAAATCTGGCATTCTAGTGTCATAACCAAATTGTTGGAAGTCAATGCATAGGCTTGGTTCTACCAAGCCTAAACCAAACTGACTTTGGAATGAAATTCAAGGTGGATGTGTGCTTCCCACTCATGTCTTAAGAAACAGGCACCGGTTTTTAAAAAAAATTCAAAGTGTTAAAATACATTTTTAATTCTAAAGAAAAAAAAAATTTAGAAATGGGCACCCATTTTTTGAATTTAGGACCGATTTCCCAAACCTAAAACGGGCACCCGTTTCGAGTGACATCTCTCATTTCTACAAGGCTTCCATGGAATTGGTACCCAACTTTGTGCATTGACCCATATATATATATATATATATATATATATATATATATATATATATATATATATATATATATATATATATATATATATATATATATATATGTGTGTGTGTGTGTGTGTGTGTGTGTGTGTGTGTACATACATACATACATACATCATGCATGCATATATATATATATATATATATATATATATATATATATATATATATATATATATATATATATGCGCGTGTGTGTGTATCTATACACACACACATATATACATATATATACATATATATTGTATGTATGTATATATGTGTCTGTGTGTGTGTTAGAATAACTGAGAGGGGGGTGAATCAGTTATCCACAGTCCCAAATATAAAATGTATATTTAAAAATAATTTAAATAAATTTTTGCAGCTTGGTAATATAAAATAGTAAACTGTCTGTGCTTTTACCGATTACCAGTTAAAACATATAGTAATTACCGATCAAATCAGATATGCAATATGTAAAGTATGATAACCAACAATTATCACAATCGACAGATAACACAAAAGATTTAATGTGAAAACCCTATAAAAAGAAAAACCACCTGGGACCGGCAACCCAAAAATATTGTTCACTCTTCTAAAATGAGCTTGATAAAGAGCCAGCCCTGTTAAAGGTTACAACACACACTATAAGGTGTGACCTTGTTAGAGGATTTTAGACCAATAGTTATCGTTCAACTAGCATTCACTATAGGGTTGAGAGGATAATAAATGTACATTTTATGAATGACATTACAAGACTTTCTAGTCCACTCGATTAAGAGATTTATCTATTTAAAATGGTTAAACTGTAACAGTAGGTGATCTGATTACAATACAACTTCTATTACAGATGTTCAGATGTGTATTATGCTCATTCAAATCCTCTGATCAATATATCAATTCTGTTTCAACAATATTCAGTAACTTACTGTCTCTCGGTTATAGCTTTCTAACACTTAGTAATCTTTGTAGTTCAGTTTTCCTTAACCAGTCTGATCAGGCATACATTAAGCTTTGTTCACGTGATATCACTACAGTATTCTATCTTCTAGCATAAGTTTCACAATGAAATCCTAGTCTCTTAAATAGACAAGTAAACCATTTTCTTCTCATCCATCAGATTTTGCTACTTAATCTCCTTCATTGATTTTGCCACTTAAACCTTCCTTAGCTGATGTGTCAGTAAAACATTTTATTTCAATCCCTTAGATCTTCTTCAAATTTTGTTAGCTGTATATCTTCGTAAAAAACTTTATCTTTCCACTTTGATTACGAGGTGCTTTCCAGCTCATCAATTTCATCGGCTAAACTGATCATTTGGTTCCTTTCTTCATGCTCGGTTAACAAAGAAATGCATCGGTGCAAACAAGCTCGGTTAGTACTATCACTTGGTATACACCACACTGCTCGGTGTATACTAGATTGCTTCTTTAACCGACCACACTACCTTGTGCATTTTTGCTCTTTACTTCATCATAGACAAATGCAAAATAATCAAGTCAATAACATAAGGTCATAGACTCATCAATAAGTTACCCAGTGTATTCCTCATCTTCATTTATTATATCCATCTTCCTCATGTAGATATATCTGTTCTTCATCTCTTTTTCTCCTTTCTACAGGTGTTTTGGTATTTGTAACTTACAAGATAAGTACTGTCAAAACTAGTTGACATCAGTGACAATATATTACTGATTTAATCACCCTACACATCTAATCAACATCTTGGTGATCTTTAATCACTGATAGTTCATCAATCAGGTTCTAAATCAGTTGTAGTTCATCAATCTCTCCCTTTGGCATTGATGGAAACGTAAATAATATGAAATATGCCATACACATACTAAACATGTATTCTACAACTCTACAAACAAATTCTATAACTCGATAATCTCTCCCTAGCTTAATTTAATGTGTTTAATTGCTACGTTACAACAACTCAACATATGCAGACATTCTTCTGTAGATTTGATCTTTTTAGCTCCTTTTGTTCTTTATGTTCTTAGCAACAAATCTTCAATGCTCTCCTCGACTTCTTCAGTTTGTCTCTTCCTTAGATGGATGTATCATGATCTCAGTCCATAAGATCTTTCTCCCTTTGTTTATCAGATATCTCATTGAATTTCTCTCCTTTTATCTCTGTTTCATATTGAGATCTCTCTCCCTTTGACACCAATGCCAAAGAAAATATAAAACCTATAGCTCTATAGTAGCTAATTGACTCACCGTTGTTCGGTGCATTCTCTGTATCTTTGTATACTATTATGTAAATCTATTCCAGTTCTTCAAACTTTTCACAACCTTAGACAAAAATCCAAAGTGTGAACTATGTTGCATCAACATGAATGATCTTCTGATAAGATTAGGCTAATGCAACCTCTAGATCACATTAGTGACCAGTAGATAGGGGACGGACCCCAAGTCTAGTCCTTAAATATTCAAGAATTTCCTTTGGTAGAGGCTTTGTGAAAATATCAGCAAGTTGTTCTTTTGATGTAACATACTCCAATATGATTTGCTTCTCCTGTACTTGTTCTCTTAAGTAGTGATACTTGATAGATATTTGCTTTGTTTTTTAGTGCAACACTGGATTATTTAAAATATTAATGGCACTAGTGTTGTCACAATATATAATCATCGGATCAGTGATTACCTCATTCATACCTTCCAACACTTGCTTGATGTAAGCAATATTTGAACAGTTTGTAGCAGCAGCAACATATTCTGCTTCGGTAGTGGACTGAGATATACAAGGTTATTTCTTACTTGTCCATGTAACAAGTATTTCACCAAAGAAAAATTCTCCTCTGGTGGTACTTTTCCTATCATCTATATTTCTAACCCAGTCTGCGTCGATATAGACTTTGAGTTCAAACTTGCATTCCTTTAGATACCATAAAGCACAATCTTCCATTTTCTTCAGGTATCTCAACATTCTCTTTGTAGCAACGTCCATGTGTGACTCCCTAGGATTTGCAAAAAATCTAGCAACTATCCCAACAATATGTGTTATATCTGGTCTACTATGAACTATATACATTAACTTACCAATCATTGATCAGTACAATGTCTGGTTTACCTATGTAGTTTCATTATCTTTGGTCAGTTTGCATCCTGTAGCCATTAGTGTTCTAAATGGTTAAGCATCTTCCATGCCAAATGTTTTCAATACCTCCTCTATATACTTGGACTGTGTGATGAATATTCCATCATTCTACTGAATAACCTGTAAGCCTAGAAAGAACTTAATCTCTCCAAAAATAGACATTTCAAATTCATTTCTCATCTCATCAGCAAATGATTTACATATATGATCTTGTCCTCCAAAAATAATATTATCCACAAATATTTCAACAATCAAGATAGTATCATTTGAGTTTCCTTTCATATATAGATTGCTATTCTCACTAGTTCTCACACAACCAATACTCAACAAATAATTATGCAGCCTTTCATACCAAGCTCTCAGTGCTTGCTTCAAACCATATAAAGCTTTATGTAATCTACATACCATGTCTTTCTTGTCTGGATCAACAAACCCTTCTGGTTGTTCTATGTAGATTTCTTCTTCTAGTATTCCATTCATAAAAGTAGATTTAAAATCTATTTGATAAACATTAAACTTTTTGTGTGCAGCATATGCAAGTAACATTCTGACTCCTAATCTAGCAACAAGTGCAAAAGTCTCACAATATTCTATTCCTTCCTCCTGTACATATTCCTTGCATACCAATCTAGCTTTGTTTCTTGTAACTTCTCCATTCTCATTAAGTTTCTTTCTAAATATCCACTTAGTACCGATAACATTCTTATCCTTAGGTCTAGGTACTAAATTCCATGTCTTATTTTTCTCTATCTATTCTATTTCTTCATTCATTGCATTTACCCATTCATCATTTTCCAGTGCAACATTTACATTCTTCGGTTCATATTCACAAACTAAGCATGTACCTTTTCTCAACTTACTTCTTGTCATCATGCTAGCTTGTTGGTCTCCAATGATTTGGTTCTTGGGATGGTGTGTTCTAACAAATCCTGCTAGTACTCAATCTCTTCTTTATTGTTCATCTTATGCAGGTTCATTTGCTTGCTCAATACATCCTTCCCGCTCGTCGATTTCTCTTTCCTGTTCCTCAGTGTTGTTTTCTTGCTGACCGATTGTCATAGTTTGTGACTTCGGTAGATACTCTGGTTGTTCAATGTATATGAATATACCATAGTCTTTTGGTTCCTTTGAGCTTTCTTTTACATTCTTATCATCAAACTCATCAACTCTAACATTAGCACTTTCAATCATTTTATTAGTAACCTTGTTTAGACACTTGTATGCTTTGCTTTGAGTGGAATATCTAAGAAATATCCCTTCATCACCTTTTGAGTCAAACTTTCCATTTCTCTCATCTTTCATAATAAAGCATTTACTTCCAAAAATTTTAAAATAACTTATAGTGAGTTTGTGACCAAACCATAACTCATAGGGTGTTTTGTTAGTGTCCTTCTTCACTTGTACTCAGTTTAATACATAAACAGCTGTGCTAACTGCCTATCTCTAGTATGTCTGAGTAACATTCTTTTCTATCATCAGTGTCCTTATGCAATCAACAATTCATCTATTCCTCCTTCTAGCAATTCCATTCTACTGAGGTGTTCTTGGTGTAGAGACCTATCTTTTTATACCATGCTCATTAAAATAGTTAGTAAATTCATCATAAATAGATTCACCTCCTCTGTCTGATCTTAAGCATTTCAATTCTTTACCAGTCTCTTTCTCTACTTTTTCTTTATACCACTTGAACATCTTAAATGCCTCTGATTTTTCTTTCAAGAACATGACAGTCATTAATCTAGTGTAATCATCAACAAAAAGAATAAAATATTTATCTCCATAGTAACTCTGACTTCTCATGGGACCACATAGGTCAGTGTGAACTAACTCAAGTATTTTCTTTGTTGAATAATCTTTTCTTTTGAAACTAGATTTTGTCATTTTACCTTTCTAAGAAGAAGACTCACCATTGTCAAGATAAAACAAGTTACCTTTCGATTGTGTTCCTGTTCCAACAAGTCTTTCTCCATCATCAAATATTTTTACCTTTTTGTTCTCAAAAGCTACTCAGTGACCTAAATTGTTCAGTTGTGCCACACTTAGCAAATTATAGTTTAGTCCTTCTACCCAATAAGCATTATCACATTGGATTCTATAATTTATCAGCAAGGATCCATTTACTCTAACCATATAAGGTGTATCATTACCCATTTTTACAAATCCTCCATTATATTGCTCAAGATGATCAAATTTCTCTTCATCACCAGTCATGTGATGTGTACAACCACTATCTATAATCCATGTATCATTTTTATTAACTTTAGAAATCAGTGTTGTTTCTACATACCTCTCTTCTTCCTCAGAATCATCCTTCATCGCAATAAATACTACTTTTACATCATCATCAAAATCAGAATCAGATTCATTCTCTTCAGCAATGTAACATACCCTTTTGCCTTTGTCATTGTTGTCTCAGTTGTCTTTGTTGTAGTGGGTGGTCCCACAAAGTTGTGTCCCACTTTTTGGCCAACTTTGACACAAAGATCAACATTCTGAAAAAAAACTTCACTTTCGAACACCTATTGCTGCAAAACTATTAAGAATTTGAAGATGATGTAAAATAGTCTTTTAGAATTTTATTTTTAGTTTCTAAATATATTTTTCTTAAAAAAATTAAAATTTATTAAAATTCATTTTTTCTTCTCCTTAGAAAAGTGGTTTGTGTGAAAAACTATGTTTTTAAAGAGTTACGGTCACTTGGATCAACATAATTTTTTTTCAAAATGTGATAATGATGTAATTCTTTCAAGATTATATTTGTAACTTCAATATCTAAAGGATGCAATTGATTTCATTCATTTTGAGTCAATATTTCATAGTTTATTAAGTTCTAAAGTGACAGTAATTTTAATTTAGACATAATGTCACTTGGATCACTCTAACTTGATCGGTGTATATGGGTAAAAGCACAATAAGCCATCGCCCTTTTACAAAGGAAGAGGCTAACAAAATCAAAGTTGTTCAACTTCAATAGTATAAAAATGACATTTATGTTTGGAATTTGAAGATGATGTAAACTAATTAAATGTGATAAAATGGATGAAGTTTATGATTAATATTTTTAATTTTCTTTTTGAATAAGAATTGATATGTTTTTTTAATTTTTAAAGATGATTTTTTAGCTATTGAAAAATGCTGAAAATTAGGGGTCTAGTTCCCACTAATAAATTATATGTAAATAAACATATTTTTCCCTAATTTTAAAATATGTCATAGATGACATATATATCTAGTGCATAAAGAAATAACAATTGGTTTGTGACCTATATTTTCTCTTTTATAACAATTCAAATTCTAAATCACTGAAATCGATAATTTTCATCTCACAACATATTTTTCATAACAAATCTATCCCAATCAAAAAAAGAAATATATATTCTTGAAGAGGACTCTCTCCTCTAGTGCACCATGTTTTTTTCAAATTTATTTAATATGATTTACTATTTTTTTCTTTCTTCGAATCAACATCTCCTTGACTGTTAAAATACCTACTTGTAATATTTTTTAATTAGAATAAACTATGTCTAATTAAAGCACTATAAAATCTATATGAGGATATTCTTGACTATGATCTCTACAAAAAAGTATTTTTTAATTATAAAAAAAATGTCTTAAAAATATTAGGAGTTATTGAAACGCCACTTTTTTGAAATAATTTTATTTTTCTGGTAATTGGACCCAAAGTGGTATAAAACATGTATTTAATAGATATTTCCAATTGGAAAAGTTAAAGAACTTATCTAAATTAGCTATAATGAATCTAGCTAGACCATATGTTTGACCAACATTAATTTTTAGTTAGAAATACTAAAATTCAGCTGTGCTGATAAGTTAGCCTAAAAGGTGACACCTGATTGTGCTTTTACCCATATCAAAATTAATTTTTTCTTTTTTTAATAGAAAGGTAACACAAATAGTCTTTTCTTACATATTTTTTATAATTTTTTTTTTGTAATTTACTATTTTTCCCAAAGTCTTGAAGTGCTAGATTGTTGAACGACCAAACAACCTATGTTTAGTTAAAGTAATATTTAAAAGTGATAATGAACTCAATATGTATTAAAATTATATTCATTAGAAAGCTTGTTCTGAATAGCATCATACTACATAGATAGGTTTTTAAAATAGATTCATTTGATGTGCCAAAACTTCAAGTTGAAGTGATTTTTTGTCAGCATTTTAATAGGTGTGAAGGAGACTCCATTGTAGGTATGAATGAGGACTATAGATGTTATATCAATATTTTTCTAATCTAAGAGGCTTTGAGCTAACCATTTGTAATTAATTCCTTCAAATGGAACTTCTCAA